>JBBPRP010000128.1:0-23042 GCA_038093135.1 Leccinum longicurvipes
GGATAGGCGCGGGAGAAGAGATAAGATAAATGATAAGCGCCAACCTGATAAGATAAGATAACCGGAGATCACGTGATCGGAACTCGGAAGAGTCACGTGACCATAAAGATAGAAAAGGGAACGCGCGTTTACTGGGAACTAGGAGGTGCGGACGAGGTTCGCAACAGGTGCAAGCTATAACAGCTATGATGGTACTTCACAAGTGCAATGACAAGTGCATGTTGGGAGTGCCAGCTGTGTTTTATTCAAGCAGACAATACTGTCTTGAATACAATCAAGACTTCTGAATTTCTTGCACTGCTCTCACTACACTATAACTTGAAAGCTCCCCTGATTGTTTTATGAATGGATGATGGCTACAGTTCTCAAAATTCAGAGATGACATATGTCTCTAGACAGAATTTTATCTATGACATTACAGCAATGGGTGAGCATGGGCAACTATCTGTTTTTCCTTTCTTGCCATCTACTTTTCTTCATTGAAACAGCTTTATTCTGACTTTTATGTAAATCAACTTGACTAAATTGCTGAAAATAGAGTGGTGATTAAATAAAATGTCAAAGAAATGTGTGACATACTCATTCGATTCTGGACAATACAATTCATGATCATTTCTACTTTTTCTTTTATGGATGCTTTTCCATACTGCTGATGGATTTCTTTCATAGCTAGCTTCACCTGCTTAGGTATGTGTGATGCTTTATACTTTTGAGTAGCAGATAAAACTGGCTGAGAAACATTTTGATGGAAAAGATAGAAAGAATGCTCCAGAATAAGCAAGGTATCTATAAATAATAGTATAGCAGATCATTCAATTTAGACCTGGAAAAGAGAAAGAATCTACCAATATGAGCTTGAAGGATTTGCTGCCATGTGTAAAGCTTGGTCTGCAATTATCAAATATACATTGATACAGAATGAAATTGATGATAAATTTACAATATTATTTGGCTTGAGAATAGAAGATTCTTTGAAGCCAATATTGGACTGAATTATCAAATGTTATATCTAAAGTGTAATAAAATAAATATACATACTTTGTTATTATGAACAAGCTAATAATAGTAAATTGGGTTCAATTATACTAGTAATTACAACAACAGTAATCAACTCACCATCTATAAATGAAAATAAATATCACCACAAATTGATTATAAAATATTACTTACTGGCTACAATAAATAGATAGAATAGAAGAAATTAAACATATGATAGAGGTCTATCACAATAGCAGTAAATAACTTACATCCTGCAAATGCCATAAGCAAATAGGGAATTAGTATTATATGATGTTAACAATGATCTTACAGCCTTTAAAATAAGCAATCAGTGAATTAAGGAATCAGTGAAATACTGCAAAGGATATAATACATTCTAGAAAATGATCAGTAATGATGCTCAACTAAATTCCATGAGATAAAATATACCATCTGTGACAATTTTAAAGTGAAAAAAATAAAAAATAAAAAAAATAAAAAAAATAAAAAAAATTGATCACTGTAATTTTCAAAACAAATGACAAAGCATAACTCACAATCTTCAATAAAAGAAAATAAAAAACAAAAGATAAAAGTGACATATGTCATTAGGTGTTTATATAGATACTGCAAAGCTCACCAACTAATAAAGTTAAAAAATATCCATTCTCAAACAATATAATAAACAACATACAGTCTATGAACATAAAGACAAAAGTAAAATAAAAAATGAGCATATAAGACAACTACTAAGATAAATATTGCATGATGTGACTCACTTCCTATCATTGACAGAAAAGTAGTATGAGAACAATTGTATTACCATTACCACTTTGGATTATCCCATAATCCACAACTCACATACTAGCATTTCCAGAGCACAATGAGAATATTATTATCACTGCTCTCTTGAACATTCCACAATACACAACTCACTTTCTGTCATTTGCAGAATAGAAGGAACAAAGAATGAATGTTATATCATCAACAATATCACTCTAGATATTCCCTAATACACAACTCACATACTGTCATTTGTAAAACAGAAAAAGAACCATGAATGAACATGGCATCATCAGCATCACCACTCTCTGGAGCACTTTGCAATATACTGTACAACTCACCAACTGTCATTTCCAAAGCAGAGAAAATAATAAATGGATATGATATCATTAGTATTGCTAAAACATTCCACAATATGCAACTTACTTCCTGCCATGTGCAAAACAAAAAGACCAATGGATGGACATGGCATCATCAGCTTCACCACTCTGGGAACATTTTACAATACACAACACACTCGCTGCCATATACAGAACAGAATGGACAATGAATGAACATAGCATCATCAGCCTCACCACTATCTGGAACACTTTACAGTATACAACTTACTCTCTATCATTTCACAAAAAAGTGAATGAACATGATATCATTAACACCACTACTTTCTGGAAAATTCCACTATACAACTCACAGACTATCATTTCAAATGTGCAGAATAGAAAAAACATTGAATAACCATGGCATCATCAACATCACCACTACTGGAACATTCTGTGATACAAAACTCACTGGCTACCATTTATACAATATAATGAACAATGAATGAACATGGTATTATCAATATCACTGCTCTCCAGAAATTTCAATACACAACTCACTTCCTGTCATTTTCACAACAGAGAGGACAATGAATAAACATGGAATTATCAGCATCACCACTCACTTGCTGTCATTTCCAGAGCAAAAAGATCAATGGATGAGCATGACATTATCAGCACTATCACACTTTGGAAATTCCACACACACAACTCACTTCCTGTCATTTTCAGAGCAGAAAGACCAATGAATGAGCATGGCATCATCAGCATCACTATTCTCTAGAACATTCCACAATACACAACTCACAAACTGATATTTGCAGTGTGAAAAGAATAATGAGTGAACATGACATTATTAGCATCTCCACTCTCTAGAACATTCCACATACATAACTCACAAACTATCATTTCCAGAATAGAAAGAACAACAAGTGAGCATTACATTATCATCATCAGTATCATTACTCTCTAGAACATTCCATGATATGTAACTCACTTCCTACCATTTGCAGAATGGAATGAACAATAAATGAACAAGGAATCATCAACTTCATCACCACTCTCTGGAATGTTTCACAATATACAACTCACAAACTGACATTTTCAGAGCAGAAAGAATAATGAATGAACATGGCATCATCAGCTCTACTACTCTCTGGAACATTACACAATACAGAACTCACCTCCTGTCATTTGCAGATCAGAACAATGAATGAATGAACATGACATCATCAGCATGACCACTCTCAGAAATATTTCTCAATACACAACTCACTTGCTGTCATTTGCAAAGCAGAAACAAAACAAATGGGCATAGCATTGTCAGTACCACCAAAGTTCTCTGAAACATTCCACATTATGTCACTCACATTCTGCCATTTCAAGAGCAGCAATGAACAGGAATTGACATGTTGGCATTGTGAACATCCTCTCTGGAACATTCCACAGTGTATAACTCACTTCCTATCATTTCCATGGCAAAATGAGTTATGCATTAAATAATGATCACTTTTATCCACTTGCAACAATGGATAACCCACTTTCTATCATCCCATCATGGGATGGAAATGATTAGCATATTTCTTTTTTCTATGTATGAGCTGATTCATATCAAACTATCTCACCCAAAAGTGTGGAAACCATCTTCCCAGTCTTCCAGAATGTATCTTGGTAATGCTATGCACAGGAAATGCAGATTGATACAGCCTATCCATGTCTGGTATGATACTTTGTTGACATTCACATTAAGTATCAGCCTGTAAAGCACATTAAGTCACTTACTCTTGAACTGCATATTTAATACACAATGTTATGTTTGTTTCCTGGGCAGTCACAAATAAAATTTGTAGAGCCTCATCATTCAAGGCTCTTGCTGTAGTTTCCAGCAGTATATTACACCCCTCATTTGAGTTGTGCATCCCTTTCATGCATGTAAATTATAAATGCTGAACCACTTAAGACAACACATAATAAAATACCTGCAATCCGAACATTATATTTTGGTGTGTGCTTCAATTGAGACAAACGACCCCATATATTAGCTTCCTCAAATATTCCATCAATGAGCTTCTGGGCTTTTGCTGCTTTCTCCTCCCGTGGCAGCTGTTGGTCTCCACTGGGTAGTTTGCTCATGGCTACAGGCAGTAGTGCATCAAATTTGGTAAACAACACAATAACTGGAACTGAACAAGCTGTCACTGAATCCAAGTAAACCTTCACAAAAGTGAACCTACCATTTCCAGTATCACACTCATCAAAAAACATTTCCTCAGAACGTTGGATTGCCCGATGAAGTTTATCCATCGGGATACAGTACCTACAACTAGCCATCAACTGATTCAAACCTGCAATGCACGACCTAAGCCTTACCAAATGGCATGAACTCGTTTCTTGAGAAAAGTTGTCTTTGCACGATCAACAATGAACTCCTTCAGCTGTTGGAATTCGTCTCGAGAACCAGCCTCGAAGCCCCGTGAATCATGGAAGACAAAATTGTCATTGCTCCGGAATATCAATTCATTCTCGATGTTGTGCATTCCGCGCTGACACGCATTGATCAAGACGCACGTCATGTATGACTTCACCATGATATGTAATAATACTCACCCACTCGGATCCCTCGACTTGGGTCAGATTGATCTACTCGCATTGTTTCAAGTTGGTACTCCACTCATCCATACATATCAAACCATAATCATACCTTGTTGCCTTCTACATCATAGACCTCCGGATTTTCATTTTTGGTACTAGAGTGACAAATCGAGCGGAGAATGGTCGTCTTGCCAGCATTCGCCCGCCCAATGATCAGGATCCTGAAGCGGCCAAATTTCTCTCGGATGTTTTCGAAACCACCTGCATTCAGTGTCGCCATCTCCGGAAAGTAGAGTTGAAGAGACTGTAGAACTAGAGTTGAAGCAGGACTTGGTGGTCACCGTAAGGGCGAGGGAAGTGGTCAAAGGCAGCGCGTCGATCGATTCCGGCATCTAGTACGTCCGACATCCGATTCCTGGCATGTCCGAGTCCGAGCCTGAGCGATGATTCAGACTCTCAGAGACATGTTTGTCGTGCCTCAAGCTTTCGGGCTTCTTCCGGAGGTGTAAGATATTCCATCAGATTGGACTGGACACACCACCTCGCTGCGTCTGGTCTAAGTTGAAGCTGTCCGATATGTATAGTAAGCAACTAGTATCGTGCATAATTTGTTTCTCTAACATCTCGCACGCTTTGCTCGTATCATGAACTTTAGCGGAAAGGACCTCTGTCTCCCAGACCCGGAGCGCGCCCGCTTCGTCCTCTCCGCATCCATCAACTTTGCGGAGTTCGCAGAGCAAGTGCACGCCATAACAGCCTATCTCATGGCCACAAAGGGAACAAACCACTAGCAGTCGTAACGGACGTCGAGGGACTCAAAGTCAATAAAGCAAACATCGTGTTGAAAAAGGAAAACATAAGCTCGGGGACATCCCTCACCCTCGACAACATTCAGCACACCAGGAGTAGGATTGTACAGAGCCCAGACAGAATGAAGCAAAACGTCTTCACCATGACTACCACAGCCATCGAGGACAAGAAATCCCTTACATCTCACGGGGCAAGGGTGAGAGACCTCCAGGCAAAGATCGCAGTCTTCACCAACATCGAAAAGGTGTGCTCTTTCTCTCTTTCCCCTTCCCTCACCTCAATTTACTCCAAAGGGAACTCGCAGACGTCAAAGACAGCCCTTGGTTTCCTTCACTCATCCCCTCCGTCTTATGGAGTAGACAGGCAGCTTGCGAATGCGCCAGAAAAGTTCGATCGTGCCCAGAGGAATGCAGGAGACAATCGAATGACTTCAACGCGAGTACGAACAAATAGAGATTGAGCGGACAACGACGAATTAGTGGAAGAACTTCGAAAAGAGGCCGACGACATCGACGGTACCTTCGCATCTATCTTCCGCCCCGCTCTTCTCATCCACCCGTCAGGTAGCCTAATATCTCAAAAAGAGCGAGGCTGAACTCAGAGTTCCCTATCGAGTATTGGAAGCTTTGGCACGAAACTGGTAACTTTTTCTCCTGGGCCCATCCCCTTTGCTGGTAACCAATCTCTGGAGGCATATATATATGAAGGCTCTCGCCAACAAGCTGAACATGAGCGTCACCCGACTAATCGAGTTAACTTGTTCATTATATTATAGCACCTCTCGTATTGTATTCACGTTCTCGGTTTCCCCTTTTGTATCACCTTGGCCTTGCATTCCCGACAATTCGTCTTGCACGGCGCTTCCGCAAGTCCAGTACATCCAAAGTGAACTAGCTACTATTGTCGACACAACGGTCTTGGCAACGGCAAAAGAAGACTCGTTCATTCCAACTTGCAACACCCCTCGTAATCGCAATATTAGAACCTCGCCGAATTCATGTTCACTTCGGATGCCACCAACATCGCGTGACTGATTTCTTCCTTCCAACCGTTCAACCTTTGCTCCACTAGGTGCGTCCGAACGTCATCGCTGAGGTTCCCACAAATTTGTTCATCGGATAATCAATGATATGAAACGCCTTTACTGGTGCTTTCATCACTCAAATATGCATCTGATATGACTGTCACTTGATGCCATCGCTCGTTAGCCAAACGCAACGATAGCTCTAGCGGCCTCAGACTGCCGCAACATTGCGTGCTACTGATTAGTATTAGTAAGTGGACCTCAATCAGCTCGAAAATTTGACTCCGTCTCACTAGGATTAATTGCAGTCATAGAATTGGAATTTGAGATCATTGGCTAGCGATCACCCTAGCATTGGCCGAGCCGCTGTAGGTGAGGATGATTTCTTGTCTACTAACCCTTTCACCTGAAGCCTGATCAATCGATCAACGTCGGAGGGTAATAGATCACACAACTGATACCCTCGAAACATCGTATACAAGTAGTTCCTCCCACGGTTTGAATGAAAATTTCTCTTGAAAACGATCGATCATACGGGATTTATGAGAATTGAGAATTCTGCTGCAAGAGCCCTAAAATCGATCACTACTATACTGTATGATAGATGCTGTACCGACTTCGGGGAGCAGAACTGGAAGAACCCGAAAACGTCGAACGAAACAATAACACGTTACCTAAAGGACTGGGACACTCAAACCAAGAATACAGAATACAGATCAATTACGAAGCGCTCTCTTCAGCTTGTTTTTCACCAGTTGGTGGTTTATCCTCTGCTTGTTTTTCTTCGCCCTGGGGGGATTGCTCGGGATGGGATTCAGCTGCTTCACCAGATGCTTCCTCAGCAGCATGCTCTCCGGCCTCTTGCACCTCTCCTTCATGCTCTTCCCCCTCTTTCACATACTTGCTGCCGACCACAGTCGCATTTATCCTGCGCCTGCTCGTTAATATACCACAGCACGCGAGCAGAACACGTACGTCAACATAACATGAACCTTCTCCTCATCTTCCTCCCCCTCGGCTTTTGGCAACTCGACCACCAAACGTTTGTGCCCTTTCCACCCGAAGCTCCCCGTTGCAAAAGTACTCGGCACGAGTGTCGTGTTCGCAAGGAATCCGGGGTCTGCCATAGCAGACTCTTGGTTCTCAGTGGGGGCGGTTGTGGTGATATCGACATAGAGAGGCATGGCACGAGACTTGAACGCAGAGTATGACATGGAAGTCTATGCACATATCAGAGAAATAACCCAACCACGCAACGGTCAAATGTAGGAAATACATGCAAAAGGCGATGAAGGGCGCACCTTGTGACGAGCCGCACCCTTAGCTGCTCTTCCAGCTGATCTGGTACCTCCTGTCTTGGCTACCTTTGTGCTGCGAGTTTCGCGCTTCTCTGCTGTGGTGTCTACTGGTGCAGCCCGCTTCCTGCCTGAAATGCATCGCGTAAATTGGGGTTGGATAGATAGGGGCAATGGTGCGCACCAGCCATGTTGGTGAAATAGGGATGTTCGACTGTGAAGGTGAGGTGGGTGTATTCACTGGGAAAGGACGTGGATTATAAGCTGGCGAGTTTGTGGTTGATGTGAGCGATCCACCGTTGTGGTGTCAAAGCGACAGTGCTCGACAGGTCTAATCAGTCCTAGCGTGACGTCACATAAGACGTAACGCGCTGTCTTGTGGAACAAGAAGAGAGCATCGTTAAGACTACAAAATCGCGAGCTACCAACAACATAGCGTGCGCCAACATCTATCCAGAGCAATTATCCTTAGGCATCTGAAACAATCCAGTCAAAGATCGGAATGCACCCATACATATCGAACTGACCTCCAAATAATAATGGTGCGTGTCCAAGGGTGATGCAGTGCATTCGCACCTAACCCTGTCTGGGTGCTGTACACACACCCAACCCTTGAGACCGACGGCTGTTGCAAAACACATCGAAATTCCCCTCCACACCCACATTTCCACCGCCGCCGCCACCCCATCCCCCGCCCCGCTGAGCGAACCCTTCGTCAACGGGGTCCAGGCTCCGAAGAGCCAACGAAATAGTCAGATATCCTCGCCATCGCTGTAGAACTCGTCTTCATCATCATCCACGCTCGCGAGGTTGGCCATGTCGACTTTGTATCTTAACAGTCCTCCAATGCCACCAAAGCCTTTGACGAACTGGGCGCCCTCTTGTGAGCGGTTGGTCACAAATTCGAGGTTGGCACCAAAGTCTTTATATTTCTCGGCGAACCACTCAAGCAGAGACTGGGACTCGGCGGCTTGCTCCATCTCCAGGCCAGTGGACTTGTCAGTGAATTTCTCGCGATCTTTTTCTTGGCCGATGGTGTGAACGATCACCTCCTCTAGAGGAAGATGAGCGATAGTTGCGGATGGCTCTTAGACAAAGAAAATGCCTTACCTCCGGCTGCATTCCTCAAGATGTATCGGGTGATATCCAAGTTCTCCCAGACAATGAGCGTTTCAACGGCGCCAAGTTCGAGAGAACGGAGCGTGTCATCAATACCGAAGCAATACTTGCCCGTATCCTGGCTGATCTCGTCAAAGTATTTCTGAATGAGCTTCTTCTCCTGCACAAACTTGACGTTCGAGAGCGATTCGGCGGCAAGTTCAATAGCCTTGGCATTGTGTTAGCGGTATCCCAGATCAAATAATTCCGCTTTGAATATTTACCTGGTTGAAACCATTCTCACCGCCGTAGCTGACGTCTACTACCTTAATCACCTTGGCTACCAAACGGGGGTCAAACATGTCACTCTGGCTGAGCTCCGTCTTGAAGTCAGCACTGCCAGCCAGCACAAGACCGCTGACGTTGACCTTGTCGTTCGTAATAAAGTGCTGAACTGCAAGTTCAGCGACCTTGCGAACGTAGTTGTGCCGCTTCTCGTCCCTAAGACGGGAAAAACGAAGGGCAGACTGACCACCACGGCCGTGCTTCTTGGGAAGATCGACAGTAAACTTGTGAATGACCTCGCGCGTGTTACCAGCGAGAGTTCCAAAGAGGGTTCCATTTCCATCCATCACAATGAATCCAAAACGCGAGTCGGATTCCAAAAGCTCTGATAAAGCCTCGGTGTGGAATTTATTGTCACACAGATAAAGAGACCTGAGTAGAGGAGGAAGACAGGGATGCAACGTTAATGAACACACTCGACCGCGGGAGGCGAAAGATACAACAAGAAACCCACGTATTGATCGGTTTATGAGGTTCAAAATCGAAAGAGACCTTCTTTTCCTTGCCTTCGTCCGTAAGGACTGTACCGACGAAGAGAACCAAACCATTTGGAGGCACGCGGTTGTAAAGCTTGAGGCGCTGTTGGGTACTAGTGATAGCAGCGAGCACGGAGAGCCTGTTCACGCGAGACTTGATATTGGAGGCGGTACCGTACTCTTGCGTGAGCATGGCGGATGCACGAGATATCTGGTCCTGCGTTCATATTGGTGGATGAGCTTGTGAAAATGATTAAGAAACATCGAGGTACCTTTGGAGGAATGATCAGACTGATCATGGATGTCCCAGCTCTAGAGGAACGTGCGCACGATCGGTGGTGCGTCGATGTAAGTGGCGATCTCATGGCACATACCCTCTCGCCATGTCTAAGCTTTTGATGAGCTTTTTGACCTTCCACATCTGAATGTTCTGTTCGGCGATGTCTTGACTCATGCTGGACGTATGTTACTCTGACCGATGGCCCTTTTTTATGTTTTATCTGCGCTCTTGAAGCCGGGAGGAAGAAGGAGGAGGGAGGAAAGTGAGAGGAGACAGTCCGTACGTTGATCCCTACTCATCCGAATTCCGCTCGCCTTGGTCCAACTTGAGGGCGGGTCGTCGCTAGATTACGTGATCAGATCTTTCTTTCTTTTGAGTTCAATGGGCAACAAGCGAAAGAGCGAGAACAATGTCAGAGGGGACAGCCGCGCAAAGAAAGCGAAGAGCGACGCGGGTGTTGCAAGAAGGCCAAAAGAAAAAGAGACCCCGCATCCGCCGTTGCACGCTCCCGAGGCATCTCCAAACCGACCAGGACCATCAAAGAAGCCTGACGTGCAGTCAAATCCAAATCGCCGTCCACGTATCCGAAAGCTCATCCCTCAGCGACCTTTTCCTACCGTTGCCTCGGCATCCTCTGCCACAGGTCCACGCTCTGCCCATCATGAAGGCAAGAACAACATCTGTGTCACCCGCAAAACCAAATTGGCCGCATACCTCCGTCGCTGCAAGGCTCTTCTCGTCGAACACGAATTTAAAGAGCTCAAACTCTGTGCAATGGGCGCCGCCATACCACATCTAACGCTCTTGGCCGTGTCCCTTCCCCCAATTTTACCATGGGCGGAGGATGAGGTGCATGTGGACGTGTTTACAGGTTCGTTGCAGGTGCACGACGAGATGTTGTCCGAGAGTGGGAGTGAGGCAGAAGACGGCCCCCAGGAGGAATTCAGGACGCGAGTAAAATCGACGATGAGCGTTATCATCCGCATCGGTCAAGGCGAAACTCTATCCAATGCAGATACTTCTGTTCATGGTCCAGTGTCTCGGACAGCCAAGAAAGCTGAAAGGCAAGCCAATGGAGGAGAAGGGGGTGTACGGCAAAGGGAGGACGGTCCGGAAGAGATTGTGCTTCAGGAGCTGGAACAGGACGGTATGGAAACTTCTTGATCCAATTTTTAGTATAAAAGTGTCTCAAGCCTAGTGATATATCACTTGACATATGCTTGGTCAAAAATTTCACTAGGACTGCCTGCCGAGCATCCCAAGCCATCGCATTTACAATCTGCGAGTTGGGCACACCCGGACACCGCATTTATATAGGCAAGAGCCTACCCTCTTACGACGTACAAATGGCATTTCTGTGAGGATTAAAGACATCTTTGATTGGAGGAGCGGTTTCCTTACCCTTCCCCAGTTGGAACTAATTCACTCCCAAAACGTTCATGCTCGGTCTCCCGAGGACCCATTGGATAGGTTCTGAAACCACCCTTTCCGAGGCACTCGGCCAGCATGCCAACCATTTTGAGGATCAATTAAGTAGGTATTCATTTCTGCAAAATGCCGTCTTCAATCGTGGAGATGGCCAGGGGAATCGTCGACGAGTATTATTGACTCCGCTTCCTTCGAGACATATAGATAAGCCCAGTGTGTCATATGCTGGTACTATGGCAGGACGAACATTGATGCCGTTACGCGTAAGTGACATTTTGGGCCCACTGGAAGGAAGGGAGATCCTGGATAGTATTACTATCATTTCGGCGTGAGGATCAGGGAGCACCCTTGAACGATGAATTACCCTGTCGGAAATGGGGCGGATAACCAACGGATAACCGCGGACTAACGTCTCATCCCTGATCATACCGTGGTAGCCTTTTTTTTTCGCGTGATTTCGCCAAAGAGGCGATATGCGATATCGCTGACGCGGGAGCCGATAACACGCACGAAGGGCTGGACGCATGTCTTCGTTATGTGCCGTTGTTGTGAAGTTGTTCGTCACTGGCTCCGACCGACGGTGATGCGTTCGATCGAAGCGACCCACGTTAGGGCTTTGAACTGATTCTTCTGTGTCCCTGGTCAGTCACTCTATGTTTCAGGCCAAGACTTTGATCTTTACTCCTATTCGTCGTCTCTCCCTCAGGATCGAACGATCTCCGCGCGCCACATAGCTCGTTGCGTTCAACACGCTGGTTCGTTATCATCCAAACAAGTTGCCTTTTTGGTCAGCCACAGCTGCGCCGCTTATCATCCACTGATACCTCAACATCCTCACCTGAATGCTTTCCAAGCTGCAAGTTTGTCCGTAAAGGGCAACACGCGACCGCCAATCCACTATTGTTCGTAATATCTTCTACACATCGCACAGCCGTCCTAGCAGCGCCTTTTGCCAAGATCGTCTCCCATACACACCTACGACCCTGAATTGCGACATCTGATCCGATCGATCTCATCCCATTGTATCTTGCCCTATACCAGCTACAGTACACGTCACCTGAAGTGCTGGGCATTGTCCACGACCCGTCTTTCGAACCCACACGTTTTAATAAAGCGAGGATGACGAGGTGACCTAGGTCCTTATCCACGAGCCATCAGGAATGTCCAGAATTGGAAAAAGTTGACTCAGTTGTGTATTACCCGCAGAGCGGAATTCACCACTTTGGCCATACAGACCACAGTATGTCTGATCATGTGGCCATTGTGACGACTGTCTCTTGGCATTATTGGGAACGCCAGTTAATCACCGGGACACCCAAATGTCCATTTTGAATCTGAAAGGGGGGTTCACAATGGTAAGCCATCCTGCAAGTTGTTGAATTACCAATCGGATTCCGGTCTCCGCTCACATGCGCGTACGCTTCTTGCCTCTGTCGGTGATCGATATCCCCCGGCATCTTGAGATTTCCCTGTTTGAAGTAATTTTTCCTTCCATGGATTCCACCCGTAATTTCTTCCGCTGGCCCCGTGTCCACCCCGTGTCCACGTCCATTTATTCAGGGCCAAAGCTCCTTCGCTGCAGGACTGGCTTTCTCCAAATGTACTTACTGCTTGTCGCACGTTCGTCACGATCAGGATTTTACTACTACGCGGAAGACAAAAAGAAAAACGAAACCGCGTAGAATATATGTTCGGTGGCGTAAAATATCAGAAAACGTTTCTTTATCCTTATCTGACCGGCTGTCTCAGCAACCTGCGTTATCGCTACGAGTCGCGTTCGTCGTCTCGGGCTATCAATCGCTTCGAGCTTTGTGACAGGGTTCGGGTACCGCCCATGCTCCAAGGGGGGAACATGAGGGTGCCTGCCAGGTAAACATTCATTCCTAAGAACATTCTCTATTCTTGGCCCGCGAGTCCCAACAGGTCCCAACCCCCGCCAAGCTTGCTTGGTGTGTTACTTTTTGGCCTTCCAAGCCTCCCAAGCTGTGGACCTGTTCATGTGCCTGCAATGTCCGTGCCTGGGGCATCAGCTTGGCACCCCATTGAGTAAGCTTGCATTATGCCAATCTATGCGGCTCGGGTTCGAGCCTAACTTGTCATCATATCCCCACAACGTACGTATACCGCTTAGCGTCGCTCAGAACGACTCGCGGAGAGTAAGGGTCCCCTTGTCTCCGCGCGTGAGAACAGCGAGCCTAGATGGTGAGTCCTCCTTGTGAAAACGTCGTAGCCGCGAACGGTCGAGACTCGAGAACCAACTCAACCCTGCTTCAATCATGATTTTTGAGGGGGAGGTAACGCGAACCCGACGAGACGCTGGGAGACAAAGTGGTGGATGCTGTGTGACAATGTTATCTCTTTCTTATTTTTTTCTCTCCAAGGCAAGTGAAGCCCAGCGAACTCTCCCTCGCACTTGTTTGCGCCTGGTTGCCCCTGAGACGGAGTTCACCATCCCGCCCCTGTCATTTTCGAGGCGTTCGTCGTCCCTGGCCCTTGAGTCACATGTAATCAGCTGAGCGTGAAGATGGCAAAACGTGTATGTACATATTGCATACTCTACTTTTATTTTCCTTCTTCCTTTTTCCCGCGTTCCCGCTGTGCGAAAGTGCCCGTTGTCACCTTGGCGCGTCAATCCATGTCGGTCCCGCGGTCCGCACTGATCAACCTAACCTCAATGTCGAACAGCGTCGGTATTACGCCGCTGCATCGGTGATTATGTGCCAGAAAACGGCACGCTGCGGATGTTCAGTTAACGTACGCGCTTCCGATGCCAAGCTCAGGAGTCAGAAGGGCACGCCAAGTCCTTTGAGTTGCCCATTGGAACGTTCCATGTACGTGACTCGGATGATCATTATGCATGCATGATAACGGCGTATGATACGGTGATCGTACTGATCATGATCCGACGCAAATTCAGCTCATCGTCGACGTTGTTCACGTGCAGCGCTCGGCCACCTCGATCCATCGTGTTGCGCGCTCTGGATCTGCTAGGCGATAGTGTACTTTGCTCGTCTTACGGGGCGTATCAACCATTGGACGACTGGCTTGGCACCGCAATCACTCGTCCCCGAGGCCCCACACGCGCCACTCCCGACGTCACCGGTTCCTAACCTGGTCAGCGATATCTAGAGTGTAGCGTTGCCGTGAACATGCCCCGGCCGAGCTGAGGTTTGCGGGCACCTATGGCCAATATCCCTCACTCACTTTGCCCCAGGGCCCATTGTCACCCCAGCTATAGCTACCAGTCGGGCCATATGTAAAGATTTTGGAAATAATACACAATAAACGTCCAACGACTCTGAATCAGCGAGGGGCTAACTCATACCACTGAACAGAGGTGGAGAAGGGGCTCGGCACGAATCAAATCATGGGCAAGATACCAATCAAATCAACCTGAGCGATAAGATGTTGACTATCAGTAATTGGCCCTGCCCGAGTTCGATCAAATAGAACCTACCCCAAAAGATCAGAATTAGCAACATGCCCGAATCTCGAATTTCAAAAGCCCTCCTTGCTCTCACTTTTCAACCCAGATCAAAAGGTATGCCATGAAAAACCTAGCTTAACATGCAATGCAAAGATACAATAGATACTATGCCCACTCGGCGATGCTTTAGGTTATGTATGAGTGTGAATAGATGATGCGTGCAGAGAAGAACCTGCAGACTCTGGGTTAAAACGAGAGCAAAGAGCGAGGAAGGCCATGTGCGAAACAAGAGACCTAAGATATCCGTGATCAATGCGCACCCTGCGATTGCAGTCCGAGGAGATGACGTACCGGTGTATGCTATCCAAAGAGCTGTTAATGACAAATGACTGAGACTACGTGTCAAACACCAGAGTAACATAAGGCAAGAATGCAGGGTTCGACAGGCTCATGAGAGGCATAGAAAAGAAAGAAAGAAAAAAGGTGGATAAGTGGGATTGAATGGTTGGGTGATTGCTGGAAATGTCTCGCGTCAAGCATATACATGAATGCGATTCGAAAAAGGGGTTCTCAGAGGACAGAAAATGAATATGTAGCTGGGCGCAGTGCATTCCAATCCGATGCACGGTAAAACCGGTACGACCCAAGTGTGTACGTAGGTGAGAATTATGATACCAAACACGCAATATTTTCTAGCCAGTCATCCACGAAAACCTATAATAGGCTGAAGAGAGCAAGCAAGAGTGTGGGTGAGGTGAACATCGAGGTATACCTCAACCATCTCGTTCGCTCTCGCTTGAAAGAGAATGTCCGGCATAGAGTGCTGGAGGGATGAGTGGGGCTTGGAGATTCCGGACTGCTGTGCCGTCCATGCACATACACGTGAGTGCGAAAGCCTCACAGACTCATCGTGTCACAACGTCCACATGTCGACTGATTTTCTCGACACCGGCACCTACGGCAGTCTTCCTCGCAATGTCCTGTCGAGAAAGGTGTTTATAACAATAGTTGACGTGCATGGACAACTGACCTGAGCCTCACTATCTTCATCATCCACATCATCTTGTTCCCCTTCTTCCTCGACCGAACCCGCACTTGTAGCTTCGGTATCCGTCGGGCTCAGTGGCATTGCTTGCTCGGTAACATCGTCGCGCGTATCTTTGCTTGAAATACTGGGTATCCGGAGAGCCGTGAGGACGTGATGCTCGCGCGCATCCTTGGGTATGGGGTGAGTAGGAGAGGTGGAACATGAGGGAGTTATGGAAGATTGCTGATCAGTCTCAGCACCTGAAAGCGCAGTAAGAAGGTCACAAGGTTCCGAGGAAGGCGACGACGTCAACGTCAAGTCTGTCACGCTTGGAGATCTGGAGGTGAGGGGTGTCGTCAAGCCCGTAGATGCGGCAGACGTGCACGCAGTTAAGGAAGTGGAGGTGGACGCGGTAGAGGCATACATGCTAGCATCGATCGAGTCACCGCTCTTTCTCCTTTCTTGAGACTTGGTTTCCTTGTCTTCTTGCTCCAAGCGAGCTTTTGCCTCCCTCTCTGCACGACGCTTCTTAAGCCACGCTGTGCCACTACCATCATCTTCGTCTATACCACCACCAGCGCCAACACTGTCCATGCCACACTCTGGAACATCGTCTGCCATCTTTCGGCGGACGGTTGAGCGCGCTCCGCTGCCCCTGCCGCCACCAGCGGTAACAGCCGGTGCAGAAGGAGAACCAAAAGAAGAGCCCGCAAGCAACGCACCACCACGTTCACTCCTCTGTAGCCCTTTCCACATATCGTTTCCAATGCCGGCAGAAGCATGCACGCTGCCCATGCCACCGTAACCCCACTCTACAAACTCGGGATCTTCACGAACGTTGGCGAAAGGGTTAGCGAGTGTTTGAGCTGTGATTGGGGAGTTCGATCATCGCAGGACTGCGGAAGGTGTATATACTCACCAGCATATCTCTTCCCACCGTACACTCTGCCATTCAACATCTTGACGTGTTTCTTCGGGGACATGATAGGTGAATTTGGTGCAGTGCTTGGGCGAGGAGGATTGTCGGCGACCATTTTGACGGAAGACCCATGCCGACCACCACCAGCGCCAGTTGACAATGCCGAAGAAGAAACGCGACGCTTCCTTACGCCTGAGCCCGAGGTGGAAGGAGAGTCGCGCGATTTACTGGAACCTTGGCCACTATCACGCTGTCCCGGACCTGTCCCGGTAGAGGAGGAACGGTGTAGTGATTGGGGAGGAGGCGACGACGGACAGGGATGGCGAGAGCTAGTCGTTGATCCAGAGCGAGGGCGGAAGAGGGATTTTGTGCCACTGAGAATGTCTTCTGTAGCGAACCGGGATAGCTTTGACGACCAGAAGGAAGGGGTGTTGGGGACGGAACTGACCGATGGTGTAAGGGAAGAAGGAGATGGGTCACGGGAGGCGGGGAGAGAAGCGGATTGGAAGATGGGAGAGTTGTTGGGGAGGGAAGAGCTAGAACGGTGCAAGAAGGCCAAGGGACGGAGGAGTCTCGAGTTTGATTTTCGGAAATTTCTCGAGGGTGCGTTGGGCGATACGCGGATAGTTGGTGTCGAGCGTGCGCTGGAGAGGGTAGATTCTGGAGAGACGGAGGGGGAGAGAGCTACGAAGGCATTGTGGGTGTCGAATGGGGCAGGGAGCCGTTGGGTGGCGGATTTGTCCTCGGACTGGGGTTGCTCGTACGAGGTTATGCCGGATGCGGACAATTCTCTGTTAGGGTCCGGTAGAGGAGCGAAGCGTATGCGACGGGTGGAGGGTGCGGAGGAGTGGTGGAGGTCGAGACACGAGCCGGAATTGGATGAGGACGCGGAGGAGAGATCTGGTTGGAGTGCGGGGAGTGGAATGGAAGCGGGGGACGGGGACGGGGAAGGGGACGGGGACGGGGACGAGCGGAGGAGAATTGAGGTAGTCATTGGAGAGAGCGTTTGAGGAGGGAGGACGAGAGCCATAAGGTGACAAAGGACAGAAGGACAGTTCAAGTACTATTTCTATTTACTAGCCCTCCTACACACCATAGCTATCCGGGGTCCCCATCGGGCTGTGTTTCGTAATAGATCTCCTCTTCGATCATTTTGCAACCCCTCCATAAGAGACCCCTCCCGGCCACATCCGAAGTCCCCCTATATCCTCTTTTTTTTGACAGGGTTCCTTGCAACACACCCATGTCGCTAGCGCAACTGGCAACGCGTCACCTCCCCGGCGTCCTCGGAATAGCCACCCACAACGTCCATCGAGGCCCGACGCTCAACGTTCGCCGATTACCTTATAATGTATTGATCAGCTGCATCGTGCAAATCTGCAGTCGCCGCTCACCTGAGCTGATTCTGGGTTCAAATCGGTCCAGCCCTCCAACTCTATTCTCGTCAGACGCCCTTCCGCCGCCCACTCACGATCTCTCCTTCGATTCTTCTTCATCTTTCCAACACGCGCCCGTCCAGTAATTCGGCTGTTGTCGACTTCACCGTGTTCTCGTGATGGTTCTGCCAGTACCAAGAACATGATTCGGACCCGTCCTCTCCGGCGTGGCTGTCACACCGACCGCACATGCACCGTTGAAGTTGTTTAGGTTTGTTCCGCTCAGCGCGTCAACCTTATCCTACTTGCATGCCGTCATGCGCACACGCGTCTTGCTACTCTTCCCGGAAGAAACCGGTTCCTGACGCACGCAACTTCTTTGTCATTACTTGCTTGTTTTCTTCCTTGCGAATAGCTCGCACGTCCTTGACGACTACGGCAACCCAACACCAAGATTCACACATTTCCACAGCGATCGGTTTCCGCTACACCTCATCGACACTACCAATTTACCCGCATTTGCCATGAATATCACCCACGAAACTTTCCCTGGCTCGTTTGTCTGTCAAACGGCGTGACTAAAACCATCGCATGCTACTACTAGGTTTCCCGACCACCCATCTACTAGCCATTCGTAAGCCGCGGACGTACATGAGTTACGCCTATTTCGTCGAGCAATCAACGTGCTCGGAAAACGTAATCGCGGGTTATAGTTCATCCGATAACATTCAGAACTGACGAACATGCAACTTGGTTCTTCAATTCAACTTCTCATGCAAGGTTACGAGAATGTGACACTCGTTTCAGGCAATATTTGCCGTGCTCGTCTCGCCAAGTTAATTTCGTAGACCGTCATGATTCAGAGACGGCTATCGTGATATTGCAATGACCATCAATACACCTATGCTTGGTTGAATATCGTGCAGATCAAAACCCTCACTCGGAGTCTTCGTTATCTTGTTCCCAATGCAGGCGGGCACGCGGCCGGAGGCCATAACGCTTCCTACCTTCAAAATCACGCGCCACACCGTGGTGCACCTGCGCCGCTCAGAACCCAGAATATTTCCTGTTTCCTGTTATGTTTCTTGTTGTCCCCTAGCTTCTTACGCCTTCTTCTTCTTCCCGGGTATGGCCGATTCTTAATCAGTTGGAGTTGGCAAGACTGAAACGTACTCGTGCGCCGCAAGTACAGTGGCGTTGGACTTGTCTGCGCCGCGTCCTTTATGCCAAGGACACTTCATGCGCATGTGACAGACGACCCAGACGTGCAAATGCATGCATCTGCAGGGGCCCAAATAGTTCACGCCCGAGGTTCGTCGCAAGATGGTCCAATACTTGGGTGGGCGATATTGGCGGCGTCTCCCGAGGGATATTGGCTTCTCTGCAACGATATGAAACCGCATATTGGCAGAATCGAGGAATCGATCTTGATCAGTACATACCGCTGCGACCGGTGACCGGTGACGTGTATGTTCCTTATTCGCGTACTCCGCCGTGTCGGCGACAGGGAACCGCGGTCAGACACGTGCGAACCCTTATGCGCTCACTCGAGCGCGTAATTGGATATTCGCCACATCCCAGGGTCAGTGTGGCCATCCGATATTATACTGTCGACGGTCGTCTAAGATACTGTTTCTAGATCTCTCAGCCACCCCTCAGATCGCAAAATTCAAGTTGTTGGATTCAAGTCCGATGCACGTTTCAGCGTTGCCATCGTACAGTATACATACCACTGGCCGCCAGCTCGAGTTGCGCGTCAACCTTCAAGCTCAATTTCAGGCCCAAGTATTGCTTGAGCCTGAACTTGAAGCTTGATGCCTCATCCCGTCGCACATGCGTCACGACACGGCTGCGGACTTAACCGCTGTAGCCGAGAATATGTCAGAACAGTCCGTAATCCCCAATACCCCCTTCTGCTTGATCTCCTTCGATAGACTCTCAAACGGCCAGACGCCGGAACTGAATCCTCAAAGGATAATAAAATTACCGTGAACCCTTGTGAAGACACTTATTTTTCCTCCTGACACGAGACCGTCTGGAATCCAACATTGCGCCGAACCCGATCGATCTGGTTTCTCGTGGTACGCTAGCACCATTCTCCACTCGATCATACCGTGGCGAGAGCGCGTACATGTTCTGCGCCACAGAGACATGTTTGAAGCTGCAACGCAGGTCCCTGTGCCCTAGCCGGTTCGCTCAGTCTGCGGAGCTCTTCTCACATTTACGCAGCTCGAGGATGGCGTCAAGGTGACTCGGAATGCAGTCCTGTGTGCACTGGATCATCTTGATCGATTATTATTCCGCAGTAGGCCCAGGTTATCTTGGACGTTCTACATCCGAGAGTAGGATCCGAAGGGACCACATTTTTTCCCAAATACCCGGGCAAAAACCTACAAACGGGAATATTATTCCCCCTATCAGAGTCACATTTGAGCAACGGACGCTCAAACGGAGTTGTGGCGTAACGGCATGAGTGGCGGTAGTATCAGGCACAGCATGCATGCACTTAAGGGTCCCATTGGTACGTCCCACTTTTCTTGGCAGCCCCTTTAATTATGAAGCCAGGGCTTCGGATGCAGGTACTAACCGGTCTGGGCTAGCCATCATGTCATTTTTTTTAGCTATGAACGTTGCGTATGTGCTGTGCTCGATCGAGGGTGCAACCGAGGCATGAAAATGAAGCAAGTGTAACGTCCAAGGTCAGCGAGGTTGAGGTGCCAGTGCTTGACATAGTAAAGATTGCTGATCGAGCCACTGGCGGTAAGCGATCGAGTCGGCGGAACAAACGGTCTTTCATCTGTGGGCTTGGAGTCACTCTAGTGGAGCGCGTTCGCGTTCGCATTGACGGCGCGGAAACCTCGAGGACAAGGCGAGTCGCGAATCTTGATGACGCATTTGTATCAGCGCACGGTGATTCTGCGGTCATCACCAGTGGCCTTGCACGCGTTTCGGCGCAACTGCGGGGTCGGTCAGCATGGAAGAGGATGTCGGGCCACGATCATTTTGAAGCTCACGAGAATACATGATATGGATGCATCACCGCGTTTTTTTCGCGATACGACTTCCAAGTCGGCGTGTCTCATGGACAATCACATGTCACATACTAGTCGTCTCACTAAGGCTGTCTTCGGCATGGTCATCTAGACAGACGGCGTTCCACGCAAGAGTCAATTAAGCTACTAACATGGGCATATTGTCGTCGCCGACGAATCATTTCCGAACCCCAATAATTTTCGGCAAAAGTCGCGCTTTCATCTGCTTATGCAACAAAATGTCGGATCACCGGCAGCATCACAAGCAAAAATTGAGCAAAAATGTCCTCACAGACGAGGGTAGGTGGCGGAAACCAACGCGTTCGGGTATGCGTGCCACAACTTGATGCATGCAGTATGTTGTCGGGCGAAAAGTGCCACGACAGCCAGTATTTAGTGGGGTGAGAAATACGAGTTTATTTATCAGATATCGTGCAAGCTTAGTGTGTGACCCTTTTGAACCAGCCCGCCGCGTGTATTTGTGGAAAGAAGAGATAAGCTAGATATCATAAGGCCCCCACTATCGGGCGAGTCGGATCGGACCTGATGCGGTCCTTTGATCGCCGAACAAGTAATATGGACTTGGTGACTTGGCTGTTTTTTTTGGCTAAATTTGGCCCTTCTCCCGAAATTTAGTTGGCACCGGTGAGAATAGGCTTGAGTCTCACGAGGGTGCTATTCATTGTTTGTACTAAAAGTCGCAAGAATTGGCGAGACCGCTGCATGCCATGCTGGCAACAGAGCGTCAGTAGACGGAAATATTAAAAGCGTGCTACCATGTACCAGACGGCGTACTTGGGTGGGCGCATATAACTGGCAATGACCTTGTGTGACTACAGTGAGCTAGCATTTTACTTATTTATCTGCCAATAGCTGGTCAAGTAAATCAGCTGTCCTAATCAACAAGGATTGATTCCCCAGAACATATTCAAGGTCCTACGTCACCAGTTCAGGCCGCTTGTATCCTCGTCAAGTCGGAGGTCGAGCAGGAAGAGGCCCGGGAACTATAATTAGAGGAATCAGGATGACCAACATGTTATCACTCCGCACGTGATAAAGTCACATGACGCTTGATGACGGAACCGACCGTTAACTTACTGACCAACTCTACGGAGAAGAAGGGGAGGCTGACAGAGGCTGACAAGAGACTTATAAAAAGCGGAGATGTTCCGGGTCCATGTCATTACCCATCTCTGTTCACCAAAGTCATCTTTCCGATTTTTTGCCACAGTGTCTGCGGCAAAAATTGCATTTTCCCCATTAGTCCCTGCTCACCGCGCGTCCTCTCGACTTCTCCAGGTAACGTACATACCTTTTTCTTTATCGCTGGACCCATCTGATCTAATCGCTTCATTGTAGTTGTCAAGATCTTTCACTACCTCGATAACGAAGATGGCACCGATTGATCGCGCTCAGGATGAACGCTATGATTATATCTGCATTGGCGGCGGTAGCGGGGGTGTCGCCTCTTCGGTGAGCTATCTTAGGGGTCTTTTGTTTCGTTATTGACTCTCCCGTTAGCGTCGCGCCGCCTCGTACGGTAAGAAAGTCGCCGTCATTGAGGTGTCGCCTCACCTGGGTGGTACGTGTGTGAACGTTGGTGAGCGGTTCCTTCTACTTGCGACATCGTCCAACTCACCGGCTTCCCATAATCCAGGATGTGTCCCAAAGAAGGTGCGATAATTGTTTATGATGCCAGATAGAGTGCGTGCCGAACCTTTGCTAGATTATGTGGCATGCCGCGGACCTAGCGGACAAACTACGCCATGCGACCGAGGGGTACCATTTCCAGGGGGTTCCACAGCCCAAATTCGACTGGGCTGCATTCAAGCCAC
>JBBPRP010000129.1:0-22973 GCA_038093135.1 Leccinum longicurvipes
GCGTTGGCCGTGTTGGAGGGTTTGACATATCTCTACGACGTTCATCGCATCATCCATCGCGGTATGGACACCGATTTCTTTACGATCATCTGCGCTGATTCACATCGCCAGACATTAAACCATCAAATATCCTTTGTAACTCCCAAGGGCAAATCAAAATATGCGACTTTGGGGTGTCGGGAGAGCTCATCAACTCCATTGCGGATACGTTTGTCGGGACGTCCACCTATATGAGCGTATGTTCCCCATTGCGCGAGATCGCATGGTCCTCACGATGCTGCATAGCCCGAGCGTATACAAGGTGCCCAATATACCGTCAAATCGGACGTCTGGTCTCTTGGAATCTCGTTAATCGAGCTAGCACTGGGCCGCTTTCCCTTTTCAGAGTCTGATCCTGATGATTCTGATCTCTCGGACCTCGAGGGAACTCTTTCTCCGAGTACCATGACTTTGCCACCCGTCAGAAAGGACAAGGATAAGAACGCGAAGAAGGACCGAAGAAAATCCAAAGGTGTTAGCCTACAAGGAGGTGGCATGATGATGAGCATCCTTGAGTTGCTCCAACACATCGTGAACGAACCTGCTCCTCGGCTAACTCCTGAAGGACGATTCCCTACAGAAGCAGAAGATTTCGTGGACAGCTGTTTGTTCAAAGATCCTGATGCCCGAAAGACTCCCAAGGAGTTGCTGGTATGTTTCAAGTTCTCGAAAATGTCGATCTCGGCTGAACAGGACTCCTCCCAGAAACATCAGTGGATAGAGCAGGCACGGGCGTCGAATTTTGATCTCGAGACATGGGCGAGCACATTTTGAACCGGCTTCTCACTGCTTGCGTCGTGTGTCCCTCGTCAGGCCTTCTTTCTTTTCTTTAGATCATACCAGCTGTCGTTTGCTACTTCCTCGCACATCATTATCTCAGTTTGTTCGTGTTCTTGTATTATAGAAAAGGTCATATATTCATCAACTGGCAGATCGGCACGTTATCTCGTCATTGTTGGCACACCAATAACCACATCGTAACCATCGCTACGTACATACTACAAAGGTGCGTGACTCGTAGAGGTTGGTCGCGAATACTCTTTGAAAGTTGACAGTAATTCCACTTGAACGGGTGTCTGATTGCATGAGATTAAAAAGAATTCATGATTGGTAGCAGCACCAATATTCGACCGAAGCAGTACCGTCCGCTAGCGTACAATCCCGACGAGTCTCGAAATGGGGTGCGTCTGAAGGGCACTGGTCTCCGCACCCGGCCCAGAACCCGTCGCACCACTCTGCGCGTGACACTTGGGCCCCCTCGGTATCGGGGGTGGGTTCGCGTTTGGAGGGTATCACGGAAGACGCGTCTGCGATGTGCGTGCCGATGATGGCGATCATCAAGCACATTGTTAGGGCACGAAGGGTGGTCGAGACGACCCTTTGGCGGGGCATTTGGCGCGTCTCGGTCTCAGGGTGGCCCTATAATAATGTGAATGTGGTTGAGCTCGGGCCCTTGGTGAATCGGAGAGTGTGGTGACGCACTGCCAACGGTAGCAAATAAAAACTCACTTGCAATGTAGGGATGTTGCCAAGGTTCGGGGTGCAGGTCTTTTTATGTCCGCACGCTAGTCGGGTCCGGTTCAGACAGCCCCGATGATCTGGGAACTTTTGTATGAATAGGGAAGACGACAGAAGTCTGGACGTCTCAGTCTTCCAGGGCTTATTGTCTTCGGCACAAGGACTTTAGAATCATCGCGCTTGTCCATATGATATCAACCCTGTTAACAGTGATGTGCTATTGTCGAGAACAACGATGGGAAAAAGACAACAAGCCTTCAGCCTGAAATAGCCCCGCGCCATGGCAATCATCAGAGCTTATACATATTTTGTCTAAAGATTTTACAGGTCCATCGGTCCGAGGTACGATCACGATCACGCGAACCATTAACTCATATGTAGATGTTTCCTTTCCTTTCGTCAAACAAAAACTGTATTCTCCGGTCACAAAAGGGAATCGTCAACCTCCATAGGGCCAAATTCCTTGTTGGCAGTCCTCTTTGGAAGAAGTGACATCCATTTGCTCTCTCTCACCTCCAGGCCTTTCTTTCCAAAATATCTTTCGCTCTCGAAACCCCAGTCATGATTTCCTTGGACCATCTGACCAAACCCATTGCAATACTCCTTCACCTGTGAATTCAAAGGCTCTTCCCATACGGGAAGCGACGCCATCGCAGCAAGGAATTTATCTCTAACCCCCAAAACATGGTCTTGAACCCATAGCATAGCCCCATTCACGTCTGTATCGTACTCATTCATTACGCACGTAATGATGTTGTGGAGATCGTCTTCTCGCATCTGCTCGATATTGTAGGAATGCATGTCCTTGAACGTGAAAGTGGTCATGTCAACACAGTATGGAATATGCTCTCAGCTTCACTGACATTACAACAAGCGGTCATTTCAGGGGCCCACTGATGCATTTTCTGAATGGCGGGATGCGACATTACTTCGTCTGGGATATCGAATCCCAGCTCGTTCATAGAAAAGAATGGCATTGCTCCGATGGTGAGACGTCGCAGCCTGATATGGCTTTCGACATCAAGGATGCGACGTTGCCCTTTGTTAATGGTCTCCTCCATGACAGCCTCCATATAGTCATTCATGTGCCGGATAAATCTCTTCCCTGTGACTTCTGTGACGCTCTGCATGTTGTTTAACCAAAATCTATAGTCAGGTGAGCATCACGTCCGAGTCGAACATTCCCAACAAATGAAATACTTACTGACGGGCCATTTCCCCAAAGACTAACTCTTCTTTCGGACGTGGTACATGAGGATTCCGGAAAGCATCAAGCATTATCTCTTTTTGCTTTCGAACCTCAGAGGGAATGGACCTTTCGGAGTAGTCATCAATCGCAAAGATGAAATGCATGAGATCGCATGCTGCTCTGCAATGCTCTGAAAAATGGCTAAGCAAATAATTCGATCAACATGTAAGCGACTTACCTCTGCTTAACGTTGGGTGTACTAAACAGGTGAGGAGAGCTGTTAAATAGATGAATATGTAGACGGGGAAAACGTTAACAGGAAGTACCTACAATAATTCGCTCCATCCACAGCCTTCTGGACCTTGGGAGAGTATGCCTGAAAACCAGCCGCCCAAGCATCAGACTCTTCTCTCAGTTCTGTATAATGAGGGTTGATCTGACGGGACCATGGCCATCGACTGGCTCGGAGTACATCTGGAATGAAAATTTTAGGGACTCCACTGCACCCGTTGGCATTCTTATCCAGGCGCGGTCCTTGTGGAGTGCTGGATTTGTCCATGAGGTTCTTCCTCGACAACCTAGACAGATGTACCGCGTAAACTGAGGTGGATGGGCAGATTTACACCGGTGAGCGCACTGTCTCGGAGGAAGATGAATGAAATAATCCATGTCTATACCTCTTTTAAGAGAATTTTGGACATAATCACACTCAGTCTGCCGACGTTACCGTCTTCCGCACTTAGTGACGTACTAGGCCTCACCTCCAATCACAGCTTCCAAACGCGAGGGAATAGAAGGAATTTGAGAGTCCTTTACAGTAATACGCGGCACTACTCCGACTCGGTAAACCCAGAATTGTCAGAATCGGTTCCAAAGCAGTCCTAAACCACTACCCAACTTACAGAAAGGCTACTCCAAAATACGATCCGACTTCCTCCCACTCATCTTCTGTAGTAGGCTTCTCCTTCAACTGATTAGAGAGGAGAGGGAAGTTGTGTCCCTTGTTACCACTCCAATTCGGAACCTTTATTTAAGTTCAGGAAGTTCCCGCTCAGAACCCTATACTCAGTGCTTACATGTGTTAAGTTATTCTTCTGGCAACACTCTTGAAGCTCGAAGTAGTACGTGACTCCTGAAGAAGGATTCACCGAAGTTCGGAATAGAAGGTAGTATGTGCGATCCGCAAATCTAGACTTCCTTTGGAAGTAGAGCTCAACCGTCGACGGGCTGCAATATTGCTGCAGATACTGATGGAACGAAGCAGCAGCCTCGGGAGGATGAGCGCAACTTCCGCTCCGACGGCGAATGTCATGGTACCACCGTTGATGGGATTTTCAACCCGGAGGGGTTCCCGTTTGGAATGCCTGGCTCGCAAAACTAGTCGTGGGTGTTTCAGAGGTGCTTAAGTAGACGCAGCAGGTGGTAGAGTTTGTTTGCTACCATCAATATTTAGGGCATTAGTGACCTTGTGAATAGTTCTCCAATGGGGCTCTTAGCAATGTGCTTGGTAAACGGTGACCACTCGGAGTTGTCTTAACGCCAGGTCCGGGACACAAGAATACCAGACGGCCCACTGACGGTACCGTACCGATGTCACTATCATCAGTATCATTTGCAATCGTAAAGTCCACTATATACTAAGTACAGTAAAGTAAAATGACGCTCATTCGTAGGGGAATTGATCAAGCGAGAACGATGTAAAGTGGCAGATAAAGGGGGACCGATCGGAGGAGGAGAGGATGTCGTACACCACCGTGACTACCCCAGCCACCGCTTCGAGTGCGCTTGGCTGATGCCATCTCACTCCGATGGTAGTCAATTTAGAAAAGAACCTTTAGTTACAACAAATCAGACATGAACCATAGGCAGAACTCGAGTGCAAATCTGTCTGGAGGTAGTGATCAAACGTAAACTTCGTTTTCGTCGTGGGTTGCCTTTGGTTTGTACTTGAGCGATTGGCAGCCGATTCTCTCCTTCACGGTGTGATGGAACTTGGGCCGCTGATACGGTATAAACCGTGGTCTGCCCATATTGATGCTGGTAGGCCGGTGAGCAAAGTTCAATGCAACAAGATCCAAAGGTAGCTTACCGCCATTGTCTGTGCCACTCCCCTTGTTCGTCCTGCCAAGCAGTGGCAACAGGGAGAAATTCCAGTATCCACCATACTTTCTGCAGATTCAACCAATCGAATAACTGTGCTGTGGCGTCTGAATGCTCAGGGTAGGTATCCGGATCCGAAGTCGGGTTCGGTTGGGCACCGGAATGATTGGCACCTGCAAGTCGCGTTATTTCGATGCGTGCCAACGGGAGTTACGTCTACACTGACCCACTGGCTGAGAAGGTGTGAAGCCAATACGTGCGAGTTCGTTTTCGTCGAAGAGGATTCCACAATCAGATTGTATGATTTGTTCTATCATCCAATGTAGAGTGATCTGTGCGAGTGACACCTGAACATTATCGTCGACATTTCCTCCGCCGATGTCTGAAAAGATGTTAAGCCATTCTCGAAAGCGAGTTGGAAAATCTTGAACTGACCACTATGGCATCCAGAAAACCATACTTCCAGCACGTCCGTTTCCGATAGCGCTTCTTCGGCAACGTACGCAGGCTTGGAATACGAGCCGTTCGAAGCTGTGTCGTCACTAAGTACATTTCGTTGAGTTACTTGAGTAGCTTGAGCGGAATCCTCCGCTGAGATTGGTTGCTCATTTATATTGCTATTTCCTTTCTTGAATATCTTCTGAAAGAATGACATGATGCCATTGGATTGATTTGTTCCATTTTGCGGCAAGTCTTCGGGCTCCGGTGTCGGCCAATGGTACAGATTTGGCCGGAATCTGGCACGACGCTAAGAAAGAAAGGTGAGCGAAATTCTGCCTGGAGTCATTAGTAGGTCATACTTCGTCAAGAGAGAGCGCGTGTCGGAACACCCTGATGGCAGTATTGGAAGACGTGAATGGTAATGTACGGCTGAAAAGCACCCCAGTACTCTGTACGGTATCCCTATAGCAAGTAGTAAGAAACAAGGATCTATCTGTAATCTTGACGATGCCTACCATACGCCTAAGAAATCAATGTTGACGGTCTGTGCGAATGTCCGCTTGAATCCGGCAGCAAGCTCGATCCCCTGTTTGTCTGTTCGAGTATACAACTTATAGGCAAAGTTGACTTGTTGCACGTTGCCCCTGGTCAATAATCCAATCTCCATGCCATCATCAGACTGTGGCGGCCGAAACTCGTGACTTCACGAATTACCTTGTCCAACATTCCAGCCAACGCGCGAGCAGTGTATGCCCCACGAGAGAAACCTGGTTCTAGATCAATGGCGAGCCTAACCAAAGCAGTGCATTGCCTACCGAATATGCAAATTCTGTCTCCAGCACGATAGTTACTCATGAGGAACTGATAACCATTCATGACATGTTCATCCAGATACCTGCGGGCCATCCATCATATATTCATTTTGGATCAGGTGTGCGCATACCAAGCGATTGCTTCATCCAGGAGCGAAGCCACCCGAGACCACGCGGGCGAAACAACTCCAGGTGCAAAGTATGTTCCGATCCCTGGCTAGATATCACCAGAGTCGAACACCACGAGCCTGAAAATGAACTGACAAACTTACTTGATAATAATTCGCTTGCAAGTCAGGGCAATCCTTGCGGAGGAGGCCACATAATTTAACCACGTTGGTATTCTGGCCCTCACTGAGATGTCTTGTGCAAATTCGGTCCACAAGACGACTCACCATATTGCTGTACTGACCACCAGTACCATCAAAACAAATAACATTGGTACGAGATGGGCGAGAATATTGTTGAGACGACATGGTACTCTGCAGACCACAGGGTCAAGGAGGGGGTACTTGGCGGAGG
Organism: Leccinum longicurvipes; assembly: GCA_038093135.1. NCBI lineage: Eukaryota > Fungi > Basidiomycota > Agaricomycetes > Boletales > Boletaceae > Leccinum > Leccinum longicurvipes. Next base: position 6,622 of record JBBPRP010000129.1, read on the forward strand.
GAGTGCTGACGATAATGGTTGTGATCTAAATAGGCCGGAGGCCCTTTGTGGGATATCTGCCATGCTAAGTGCCAGTGACCTAAAAATCGGTAGATCTCTTGCGGGCAAGTGTGTGAGGCACCGGCGGTTCATCATCCACAGGAACAGGAGCGGCACCGCCCAAACTAGAGGTGGAAGATGCGGCAGGATGAAATGTCGTGACTTGCACCCATCGTTTGTTACGTCACAGGCTAACCCGGCAAGCCATCTCCGGATGTGTCGTAACACGCTAGCATGACATGTGACAAACCACAAAACCTGACCTAACCAAATGGAGGGCCTCACTGGCAGCGTCCAACGGAACAACCTGAAGCCTTGTGTTCGGCTGCTCATCTTGATCGCAGTGGAGCCCTTTTCCGGGAATATTTCGATTTCATCTTGGGGATAAATATAACATAGGTGCGCGCACCTCGCCTCAGGTCCGCAGACGGGCCGTGGCACTTTCATTGAAGTCAGACTCAGAGGCAAGGATTTGGTTCCTCTCGTTGAATCCGGCCGATTAACGACTGCAATTTCAAACACTGCGTTGACACCGCTTAGAATCTGTACTAAGATTGGACCACTCGGGTCCATCAATGCATCATTTCCTATTACATAGCTGCACACAAACTCTATGTAATTAGTACACAAAAGATCTAGTGGGCGTCTCACTTGAACCACTTCGCTGTCTAACATGCTAGCAAAGGTTGATCATTTTTAGCTCTTCAAGTAGTGTTTGGAGACGATAGGCAAGTCGAATATCTGGTACATTCGTCTGTTAGATGTCATTTTAGGTTAGCCATAATATTGCCGATAGGTTCCCACTATATCTCACCTTGTGAATGTCATTTCCGGTGGCGCCTGCAAAGTACCATTCTTGACCTAGCCAGTGGCGCTTCAATTCCATTTCGAAGCCACTCTGTACGACAGAATTACGAGCCAGTTCTGCAAGCGAGCTTTGAGGAAGCTTGTATATCTATAGCGCGTGATCCGACGTCAGACTCGTCTGTTAATAGGAGCCGGCCAAGTCTTACATGCGCAGCTACGCTGTATTCCTCTAGCAAGGGTTCCTGCGGTCATACCAACATACATCGCTTTCGTTTGAGAACCGAGAGTTAGGCGCGTCATACCTTGGTAAAATGAAATTGGAGAGGATCGTCGGTGCTCAAGCTTACGTTTAATCCAGTCTTGAAGAAATCTGGAAGTGGGTTTCGCTCGTACGTGAGGAACAACGCGTTGTTGCTCAAAGGACTCATCGCGAGGCCAATCTGCCTCAGATAGAAAAGGTACTGTAAGGCCGGAACTTTGCGGAGAAGTATGCCATGAGAAATTGAATGCGAAGTCAGAAAAGTGGCGGTCAGATGGTCTGTGTCGCCGGCTTCCCCCGCATGCGGTCGAAGGACGAACGTATCTATCGTACCGTGAGAAATTGGCCCAAACAGGATTGTCAACAGTACGTACTGAATCCACGTGCCTGTCGCCAGTGGTTCAGGCTAGCCATATTAGCATACATGTAATAAATCCTAACACAATTGAGAACCGAACCTTTACGAAGGGAGGTCATGAGACTTACCAGTACGAGAATGGCGGATTCTGAGTGGTATCCCATAGACCAGGATACGGGAATTTGCGATGGATTCGTCGTTCCGGCTTCGATTCGTCATCCACACTATCAAAGCCAATAACACGCTGCAGAAAAACGTGTAGTTCTGGGTGTGATGTCGGATCTTTAGTGACCTCGAATAACGGGCGGAAAATGTCTAAAAAGGTTCAAACTCAGGTCACGATGTCATAGTAGGATCGGAAACTTACTGATCACGATGTCCTCAAAAGTTTTAATAACTCCGTTCTCTTTGTAAACATTGTACAACCGCGGGACTTGGATGAGCCAGCGAACATTGTGGGAGAATAACTTGTTGTCTATCACCCATTTGGCTACCTTGTCCCATTCATCCACCGATCTCCCGTATACGCTCACACGCCATTCGCAATTCTGCAAAAGTTTTATGTAGAATCAAAGCATACCTGAGTTCGGCCTGCTTACCTGGTACTTGCTTTGCTCTAAATCGGTCATCACCTCTGCGAAATGATCAGTGATCTAATCCCACATTATCCAAGAAAGAGAGAGACCTTGAGTCAGTTCAGCGAAGTATCGCCCATCAATGCGGTTGTCGATCTTCAGGAATATCTCCCGAAGCCTAGATTCTCCAATGGGGTTGTATTTGAGGTTAAACTTATCAAATCGATGGAATGAGTCTTGGTGGGCGTGCATGTCGAGCGTGTCGATGGAAAGATCATAGGCGCTCAGTTTAAGGGATTGGAAAACTTGCTCAAGCGTTAGATCGGCACCATCACGGAATATGACGATATCCTGGGGGGGAGATATGTCAGGCCCATCGGGCAGCGGGTACAGATGACACACATGAGGACTACGTTTCATCTTTGCTTTGATAAATCTCAACAAGTGTTTCTGGTTCATGCAACTAGCCAGATGTACGTGGGTGTCCACTTTACGCACGTTATAGAAATCCCTAGAGATCCACGCTATTAGTGACACTATGCAATTTCATGATAACTACGTTAATCTGACCTGTGAGGAACGCTCTGAAACGTAGAGATTACTACAGGACTGCATAAAAATAGCACTCACTCACTTTCATGGCTGCCAACTCTTGGGATTCGTTGAGTAAGCTGTACATCTCGAATTTACTTGCCAGATATTTGAGTCTTCGATACGCTATGCTTTTGGTGGGACCATCTGATATGACTGCAAGAACATGGTCAAGATCCACGAAATATTCCCTAATGGATGGGATGTCGAATAGTGGTTTCTCGTCTAGTTAGTGGTGACGTATTTGAGGACGGGTATGGAATGCAAGGGTCTTCGTACGTACCTGTCGCAGTAGAATATACCTGATATACCCCCTTGTCATCAATCCTAAATTCCCATGCGTGCGGACCCGGAATCTCGCAGGCTGAGAATTCGAAACTCTCGTCTTCTGTAATGACACGACCGTCTGTGGCTGGAACGTCACTCTTTGCGGTGAAATGCCAATGAGGAGGTGGAGGCTTGGGGTATATTTTCCATGCCTTGAATGGACTCTCAGGGACCCTAGCTTTGGCGATATTGACGACATCGGGCTTTATACCGGATACCCCTGCAAAACCCTCGGCCATACCGTTGAAGTGGCCGTCATGATCCCTAGGGTTGTCGCCAAGTCTCTGGAGGGATTTGGCTATGTACTTGTCGCGTAGTTCAAGGCAGTGCTGAAGCAACTTAAATGTACGGGCCATCTCTGGAGTGATGGAGGTTTGTACTGAAACGGTGAATTTAGCTGTCTTTTATGTGGGTCTACACGGGAATCCGCACGCTGTGCTTGAGCCTCGGCACGCGCCTTGTCTTCGTCCTCGATGAAAGGATGACTCTGTTGTTCATCGGGATTCAAAGCCTCGCGGACTGCAAAGACCCCTGCAAGCGACGAAGGGCCGCCATCTGATATTGGGACGGAGACGTCTGACGTGCGGCGGTGGGCCAACATTTTCTCTTCGATCTGGATATATTTTCCAGCTATGATTTAACTTTACTTGTGACGACATACATACTTGTTGAAGGATCTTTTCGTCGTTGTAACCGTAAAAACCGTCTCTAGACTCGGGGATTAGGAGTCCGAATGATCTGGATTTGACGGCATCCGGAGAGCTTAAGGCCTGTGTAGAGAATTTGGGAGCACCACTGGCTGAGGGCTCTAATATACTGCCAGCCATGATAACGGTGTTAGTCTGGCAGACGAATGACTCCGCTCAATGATGATGATGATTGTTTGGTCACTGATCGCTGGTTTTTGATCCACGTAAATGTGATCTCCAATACGAAGTGATCCAAGCAGATAAGACAAGCGACGTGGCAAAAATTAACATAGAAGTTCAGGAAGTTGAAGAAAGTATTCATTGTGCGGGAGAGACGTTGTGCAATGTGATTCGCTTGTAACGGGTCAAGATGGATCACGTGTAGGTTCAAAAATTACATAATAGTTCGCATTACATAATAATATATAAAGATAATTTGTTGATAATAAGGTTATCAGGGGAAGCTATATGATCCTCATTGGATCAAGCTCTTCTTTTACGTCCATCGAGTTCACTGTTGGCGACGAAGGGCTGAAGTCGTAGACGCCTTCGACGACGTGTGACGCGATCCACACGATGGGCAACACTACCTCGAACACTAGCCATAATCGACCATCACCAGTTCCGACCAGGCGAATAGATTCGCCGAGTCGCAAAGGGTCCCAGTCCCATTCGCCCTCTCCGAACTCAAATCAACCACACCGTTCTCTACGTACAAAGAAAAAATCCCTCGAGTTGCCAGACCTTGCGCTTCTATCTCTGACTCCTGCACACTCCCACCAAAATTCTGCCAACTCATCGCCCTTATCGTCCTACCGTCGACCACCGAGGACCACTTCCCCGATCCCGATCCCGATTCCAGTTTCCAACAATGGCACCATGAACAATGCTTCAAATACGGGCACTTCCCCTCGCGGAAGGCAGCCAAATGTGAAGGTCAATCTTGCACGGGACAACAACACTTCCAACTTCTCCTCGGATTTGCTCCTCGAACAGCCACCTTCCACTCATATCCCGGTTCCTCACCATCACAACCATCACCGCAATCGTGGTAGTCCTTACTTCCGGGGCGCTCCCGTCCAGTACAACTCGACACATTCATTCACCTCACGCGGCCAGGCTTCTGCGCAACCTCGCATGCAGGAGCTTTATGCGGAAAGCCAGATCGAGACATCCGTGCATCCTGAGCGACCAGAGTTCATCCAAGAGACCGTTCATTCGACGATTCCCCTCGCGTTACAAAAGGCTGAGGATGAGCTTGCCGCTGCCACAACGGACAGTCTTGCTGAACTTCGTCAACCTGCCTGCAGCCACCCTTCGGAAGATGCAAAGGAACCCGTGAACGTCAAAATAACATGGAGAGGGGGCGGAAAGTCCGTCGTTCTTGCCCGTGCAGGCGACGACGGTTGGAAAGGTCGTCAGCAAATGGAATCAGAGTGCGTTCATCTTAATCGATCTGCTCTCCTGCCTGATTGGTATCATAGTGACCCTCCTGCCGACACATCGTGGTCCACTTGGGTCTCACTTATGCCTGGAACGCACCATATCCGTTTCATTGTGGATGAACAATGGCGCTTGGCCGACGACCTTCCTACAGCTGTGGATGACGAAGGAAGCTTGGCGAACTATGTCGGAGTCCCGATCTCTGGTCTAACCCCGCCTCTTACCCACTCTGTTACTGTTCCACCTGTGAAGCAGCCCCCTCACGTTCATTCGTTCTGGTCAACTACGACCTCCACTCAAGGTTCTACCATCGACGTACCTTCCTCTTCGGACGCCACGAGATCGTCGTCCAAGTGGACAGATGAAATCCCTCCTGAACTTGTTGCGGCTGCCCGTGAGGAAGAGGCTTACCTTGCTTACACGGCTGCGGCAGAGTACGATCAATCGGGCTATAGCAACATCCACCAACAGGCTCCTGCACCGAACATTCCCCCGGCTCCCGTTCTACCCAGGCACCTGGACAAACTTATTCTGAACATCAAACCCGTACAACCCTCACCATCCCGGGGTCGCGAGCGGGAACGAGAGAAGGAGCGGGAAAAAGAACGGGAACGCGAACATAGGCGGAGGCAAGGACGATCGTTACTTGGAATGACTAGTACGCTTGCACGGGACGTCTGTAAGGAAGAGGCCGGGGAGGACGAGCACTCCCCCATCCCTATCACGACTGCGAGCGGGACCGATGTAACTCACCTCACAGCCTTGTCACAACAGGCACTCACTCGTTTGGGGCTGGATGGGCCGGGACTAACGGATGACGGAAGCGTGTTACCCGTGCCATCTCACGTCGTTCTTCATCACCTGAGCACAAGTGCGATTCGTAATGGTGTACTCGCTGTCGGGAACACCATGCGTTATCGACAGAAGGTATCTATTTGTCCGGGTCTCTGTGACTGGCATGGCCGCTGACAAACATATTCTAGTATCTCACCACGATTTACTATAAGCCTACATGAGTCGCACGATTCACGACTGTGATTGGCGTGGCAATACGCAGGACGTCGTTGGAAGCCAGTTTCGGGAGACTGTTTCGACCAAGCCATTCATCTGCTTATTTATACATGCGATTACCTAGCTTCTTGGGATATTGCCTTTAGATTTTCCCCGATACAACCTTTGTGTGGAAGACCAAACACACATTTAACCATGACTTTTTACATGCTCAACGCAGGCACATGGTCTGACACCGTTTCGTGCATGCGTCCATGTCTACCCTTTCATTGCCTGTTCTAGATTCATCCACCTGCTTCCTGTATGCTGTTCCACGGTGGTTGTACTTATCGACATCCTTAGACTACTCATTGCTTAGCCAAAATGTACCCCATAAATGTATGATTCTATGGTCACAAGTGCACACTAATCGATTAAGCAAGGATGAGATATAATCCTGAATCGAACGAAAAAAAAAAAATTACAAGAAAAACTATAGCCCACCGCGAGGGTCGAACTCGCAGCCTTCAGATCTCCGCAGGGATCACGCCCGCCTTAAAAGTCTGACGCTCTGGCCGATTGAGCTAGGCGGGCCTGTGATGCGGCGGATAAAGAAAACCTATGATCCATGGTGACCTCAGGCCGCATCTTGGTGTGGAAAACATTTTTGACAGGACCCTTGTCCCAAAGACCCACCGGTCACCAACACGTTTTAACGCCGCAACATTCTCTGTTTTCCCTGATATGTGTTCAAAAATGCGGCGATCGGATCGGATCATGACACGCAAACGGCGTTCGAGCGAGTACCAACTTTGCGGCGATAAGACGTTCTGTCCGCACATACATGTACGAAGCCTTCGACGCCGCAGGTCGAGGCATTCCAGTTCATTACCGCCCATCATCTCCTTGCAATGGAACCAAGTCCAAAGGGAACATTGTTCCGGTTGCACACTAGGCCAAGGGATTTCGCATGCATACCGGTAGGATGACGGATTCCCGGTCGCATTGTACGCTGTGGGCAAATTGACAGATGGAGGACCCACGTCCCGCCAAGGGTGCAACGTGTGCTCGATCAGGGATGCGAGTGCGGCATTCTGGTAGCACGGACACTGAGGCATGCTGGACGCCACCGTCGCCACTGGCATCAGCAGCGTTGCGTCGATCAAGGGAGGAAAAGCGCTCGTTCTCCAATGGGCACCAGAAGTGCCCGAATTCGTGATGAAGTCTGTCAAAGGAAGAATGTAAACAATGACCCATTTGACACTGATGCCATTTTAGGTGAGGGTGCACATGCCCGTTCAGCATCTCGGAAATTGGGTGGAGACTGGTGGGTAGTGCATGACGATGGTCGATGTAAACGCATGGATGGCTGGGAAAACGGGACGGCTGAGGAGTGGGCCGGATGCCCAGATGGGGTGGTGACAGATAGCGACAGAATCTAGTTGAAATGGAAGGTCCGAAATCATCAGGGACATGTGCCAGACGTTGATGAAGAGTCAGAAAGACACCACTGGATAAACGTATGTAACCAATACGCCAGCAGCACAACAGCCGGGTGAATTTCTCGTGCTCGACAAAAAGATTTTCATATGTACTCTCCCGACAATCCACTTCTGTCTTGGGATCCACAAAAGGCACAAAACTGGACTTACGTTGCACGGAGATCAAGTCATGAAGGTGGGTTGGCGGTGAGGAAAAGTGCACCAGGAATTCAGCAGTGGTCAACGAGGGTACGGCCCTACTTGCTGTGCCATTCATAGGACTACGTGACTGCCGTGCATACATAAGTCACCCTGCATTGCATGAGCGTAGAATGTGTCCTCGTGGTTAGTGCAACCACGAACCAAAAAAAATGTCAGTACTGGTGAGGAATCGACGTACTGCAGATTCAAGGGTCCATAGCTCACTCGCGAGTCCCTTATCCAGGCCCTGTTCCGAAAGTTCGTTGCTCTGGCAACGAGATTTGTGACGCAGCGCAGGGCATGGAAAGAACTGGGGAAGAGACGCCACCACGGCGATGCCCAGTACGCGGAATTTCCGAAGTCATGGTCGACAAGAGCAGAGAGGGGGCTGCAGGAGATGGACTACATGTTCAGGTCCAGGGTCAATCGGAGACACCTGGAAGAGCTAACGCAGTGTCCAAGGGCGCAAATACCAATCGACTTGGAAGCGCCACCCAAGGTAAGAGAAACTGCTGACTGCCAGGCCTGTACTCGGACTGATGCGAGTTCGGGAGCAGTATCAGCCACACCAACGGGAGGAGGGGAGTATGCAGCGCATATCCAGAAGACGGGTCATGATTGTTAGCAACCCGGACCCTACCGACGACAGCGAAGGAGAATTAGAAATGAAGATCCGGAAGTGAATTTTAAGGTGACGCTCGTGCACATTCGATCCTTGTTAGACGATCTATTTGGTAGTGCTCGATTGCACAATGTAGTAGTGGCATTAGCTTGGCTTTCCGGACCGCTCCGTTCGAAAAAGTTCACACCACACCGCGGGCGTCGACGGTAACGTCATCGAATTTATTATTCCAAGTCACCTCCTCGTCCACTCCGTAATTTATTTTCTCGTCTTCCGACATGTCCGTGTCCAGGCCTGCCTCCCGCCTTTTCTCGTCTTCTTTGCGCACTCGCACATGGGTCAATCTGAGTACAGCCCTTCGCTCACCCCCCGCCTCGCTTACCCGGCGCATGATGAGCTCTGGGTCTCATGCCGGTCACGGAAGCTCAACGAGCGACACACCATGGATGGTACGTCCTACTCACAGCGCCCACAAGCTGAAATTGCACTTAACCCGTCTCTGTATAGATTGGGTCCGCTTTGGTGTTTGGTCCTCTCGTAAGTATAGTGGATGTGAACAATTTCTCCAGGCTGACTTGTCATCCAGTTTTTGTACCTTGTGTCTCCGTCGGCGCGCAAAGGCTCTCACGCCCATAGTGACGCAGATCACGCACACAAAAGCCACCACGTACGCGACGATTCGACTTTGGATACTCATGACAAGCTGACTGTCATTCGCAGGATGAGCACGAGGAAAAGCACGAGGTACGCGCCGCGGGTTCATTCATTTACTGGGCTACTCGTGGTAACGCGCCTTCTGTTGTAGGGTGTTCAACCCATTGCCGATGATGAGGGCACTGAGGTCTCGGGACAAGAGGTCAAGGAATCTATGGAAAGGGCTTTTGTAGGTCATGACGTTGGTTTATTTCGCACGCTTATTATTTCCCTAGGAAGCGGATTCTCCAAAGGATGCTCAGGAAGTGGTAGCAGAGGAAGTGCCGACAGCTGTCGAAGATGATTCGGCTTCCGAGGCGCATCCCACGGAGGATTCCCCAGCGGATGCTCCACCAGCCGTCGTCGACGATGCTACCGAGGGGACACCCGACGAAAAGGCCCAAAGTACCGTTGTGAGTACTATCTGGCATTTTAGTTGGTAAGAAGCAGTGACCGAGCCATGACCATGAACAGGGAACTGAGCCCGCTGCTGAGTCAGAAGCTTAAAGTAGTTAGATTTTTCGTCGGTCGGTCCACGATAGAGTACCGGACGACGAGTCGATGATCCTGTTGAGTGAACAGCGGAGATACAGATCTAGAGTTATAATTTTTAAAAACCAGTCACTTGACGACCCTGTAATGGCAAGTACTGCTCCTGTTCGTGTCTCAAAATGACAGGGTGTAGTAACCCCTACAACGGCTCCAACTGGACGTCAAAATTTTGGTCTAGTGACTACCGGCACACGGAATCTCCAAAGTTCAACATGCCAACACCTCAGGACCTGGCAACAATGAATTGCCAATGACAGGCTATCGATTCCACGCACCATCACGCATCATCTTCCGCGGCGGACATTCATCAATCAGATTGTTGTTCTCACTTTGGGTCTCATCACGTACACTTGTTCTTTGTAGTCTTGTAATTGTTTATCCTTATCTCATGTCGAATGAGACCTGAGATTGAGTGAAACCCACAAAACATAAGCAAAGATACTTCTCTGAGGCTACCTCTGCTAAGAATCAAAGGCTTGCGGCCAAATCATACTGGAGCGTTTGTATATTTTTAGCAGACGTGGCAACGGTGTTGACTTGCTGATTTACGGTGATCGCATTGACGTACACTCACTTAGCAACGGTGCACGACAATAGCCTCACGTGATTCAGATAATAGAATCCGCCTGGTTTCCAGTGGGAACTACTTAATACAATGACTGAGAAGGACTATATAATAAGATCGGCGAGTGAATGCTGAGTTCAGCGCTGACCATCCCATCGCATTGTCCAAGGTTCAGTCTTGCTGCCTGAGGCAACAAGCTTACCTCCACTCGTTTCGCCCAACACTCGCTTCTTTAAATATGCTTGCCATTTTTGTACTGTTATCTTTGCTCCGATTCTGTCTCTCCGGCCCGGTCCCCTTTCGGCGAGATCTCGCATCGACGGCGACATCAATGACCAAACGGGACTCGACGAAATATGTTTTTACTCATTTCATGGTCGGGAACGCTTATCCCTACACTGTGCAAAACTGGGAGTCGGATATCACGCTCGCCCACCAGAGCGGCATCGACGCTTTCGCGCTCAATGTAGGAAGTGATTCCTGGCAACCCCAACAAGTCGCGCTCGCGTAAGTGCACAAGACGCCCTCCCATCCTCACGCTCATGCTCGACCAGTTACCAAGCTGCCCTCAATTCAGGAACCGGATTCAAACTCTTCCTTTCCTTCGATATGACGTGCGTTTTCCCTAGTTTATTGTGTTCTTGTCTTCATGTCCACTATTAGATCACTCCCATGCAGCAGCGCCAGTGACGCTGCTACCCTCCGAAATTATATCACTACATATGCCTCCCATCCCAACCAGCTGATTTACAATGGTCAAGTCTTTGCGTCGACCTTCTCCGGAGAAACCTGCCAGTTTGGTCAGGATTCTGTTCAAGCTGGATGGACTACCCAGTTTTTACAGCAGCTGACCGGTAACAACACTGTCTACTTCGTCCCCGCTTTCTTCGTGGACACGTCCTCTTTCCAGGGTTATAAAGGCATCATCAATGGAATCTACAATGTACGAGTTTCACCCTGTTGCGCTGCCTAGTATCTCTCTCACACCTTTTCCGTTCCAGTGGAACTCTGGATGGCCTATACAAGTCACAGCAAGCTCAATCTCCAACCTTGACGCTAATTCGCTTCTTTCGCTTTCAGCCGATGTTGGGTCTACGTCGACCGACCAGGATTATATCAATGCCCTCACTCCTATGGGAGCATCCTACATGGCTGCTGCATCCCCTTGGTTCTTCACACACTATGGACCAAATAGCTACGACAAGAACGTGAGTTACCCGCCACCCTATTTGACAGATCGGTTCTGATCCTCGTCGATCCTCAGTGGATATACCTGAGCGATGACCATTTATACGTGCAGCGTTGGGAAGATCTGATCGGAATGCGCGATCAAATCGATTTTGTTGAGATCAACTCCTGGAACGATTATGGGGAGTCTCATTACATTGGCCCTATTGAGGGCGACCAACCAAACAGCCAGGCATGGGTTAATGGGTTTGATCATACTGGTGAAATTTGTTACGTTTTGTCGTCCATGTCACATTACTGATGTACTTCTACAAGGCTGGCTCAACATGACATTGTACTACGCTACCGCATTCAAGACGGGAACGTACCCATCCATCTCAAAGGATCAGATTGTCATGTGGTCCCGTCCCCATCCAGCCTCCGCCACTGCACCTGACCCTGTCGGTCCACCTACCAATTATCAGATTGTGAGTGTCTTGACGGTTGTGTTATCTGGACCCGAATGATCTCACGATTGCGATAGACCACAGACACTATATGGGCAGTAGTCTTCGCGACTTGCCCCGGGAACGTTACACTTTCGACCTCACCCACTCATTCGCAGTCATTCCAAGTTCCGGGTGGAGTGACAAAGCTTTCACTTCCTATTGCCGCTGGCGGCTCCATGAGCGCAGTACTTGAAAGGAATGGTCAAACTGTCATTAACCTTCAGGCCGGGAATTTTACATTCGATCCAAACCCATCTTCATACAACTTCAACGCTTTGGTCGTTGCTTCATCCTGATTAGTAGTACTAAGTGCACAACGGGAAGGTGGACCCTATCTCGTTTAATCGAGAGTTCGAGTTCTATGGTTCATGCCGCAGGCTTGGTAGTTACAATTAACTTATTCCCTTTCTTATGAACCCAAGGTAGTTACCAGTAGTCGTGCAAATTGACTTTGCAATGCAAAACGTTTAAAACACAACATTTAAACACCTTCCCGGTTTTCTACTGTCCTAGAAAAAATATGTGGGATGGCCAAGTATGTACTCTAACTGAGGACTCGAGGGCGATTGTTATGGACTATAATTTGTTCGTGATCTAATCGACTGCACCCGCCTTATGAGCCCCAGATCCGAGAAATCTTGCTCACTAACTGACGAAGTAAGACCTACCAGTGGGAATTATTATTTAACATGTAAACGCTTCCTCCACCAAGTATCGGTGCGAAAGGAGAACGATTGTCACGCTCGTCGATTCGTCGATTCGAGTCCTGGAGTCGGTGACAAGGATTCGATCTCCTCCTCGGTACCTCGTGCTGCCAGTGCGGCGATTGAAGCATGTCAGCCTATCTCTTGAATGGCCGAGCAACCTCCATTTAGAATAGGGACCCTTATGTAACTTCCTTTTTCGTTCAAGTTTCGAGAGCTCTGATTGGAGGAACATTGTAGTGTGCGTCAAATAGTGACGTTATAAGCTGACATTGCAGATAGGTTTGCCCTCACTCTTTTGTCTGATTGGCGTTTATTCATGCTCCCCAAACTCTATCATCTGTTGGAACCTTGAACCTGGAGGAGAGACGTGATGACGAACCTCTGGATTTTTGGGGAGCTTCAGTCCTACCAGGGAATTATACGTTTGGAACTGGCATGCAGGCTTAAAGTGTGTCATAAATTCTCTTACTTAAAAGGAGTATAGACCAGCCTGAGAGCGCTTGAACCACTGACTCCACCTCGGATCATTGAATGGTCATAGGGTCACTGGCAGGCCAAGAGATACGGGTACTAAGTGCTTGGACCCCACCTTCCCCGATCGAGAATGGGTTTCACAGTCGGATAACTTAAAGCCCCGCATTCGAGTAGGTCAGTATGTCAACGTGGATAATCTCACTCATCTTCCTCTTCTTAGTGCGCTCACCGGTGTAAATCGGCTCATCCACCCCACTTTCCACGGTACATCTGACTGGGTTGTCGAGGAATACAAGAACCTCATGGACAAATCCAACGCTTCACAAGGACCGTGCCTGGATAAGAACACCAACGGGCGCAGTGGAGTCCCTAAAATATTCATGCCAGATGTACTTCGAGCCAGCCAATGGCCATGGTCTCGTCAGATCAACCCTCATTATGCGGAACTCAAGGAGGAGTCTGATGCTTGGGCGGCTGGCTTCCAGCCGTACTCTCCCAAAGTCCGGAAAGTTGTGGATCGAGCGAATTATTGTAGGTGCTCCCCCCTGTTAACGTTTTCCCTATCTACGTACTCATCTAGTTTGATAGCTCTCCTCGCTTGTTTAGCACACCCAATCGAACCTCAAGAGGTATGTCGCTTACATGCTGATAGGATTATTTGCTTAGCCGTTTTTCAGAACATGCCAGAGCAGCATGCGATCTCTTGCATTTCGTGTTCGCGGTTGACGACCATTCTGAGAGGTTCACTTCCTGTGAGGTTCGAAAAAAAAAGAGATAACGCTTGATGCTTTCCGGAATCCTCATATAGCACGTCCGAAAGAAGAGTCGATCTTCGGGGAAGTGGCCCGTCAGTAAGTGTTTCATTTCATTCCTTGAGAGCTTTCGACATGATACTCACCTGACTTTAGATTTTGGGTAAACAATATGCAGAACAGCACAGAAGTCACACTAAAGAGATTTCTACGGTACATTGATGACTATATGGAGGGTGTCGTCGAGGAGATCATCAACAAAGAGCAGCGTCACATCCTTGATGTCGAAAGCTATATCAGGCTGCGACGTCGTACTATCGGAGCAATGCACCTCTTTTCTATGGGCGAGCTGACATTTGACATCCCGGACGAAGTGATGTCACTCCCCGTCATTCAGGAGATGGTACAAGAGGCATCTGAAATGATCGCTTGTTGTAATGTTAGTGAAGCCTCCGAGAGCATATTCCACACTATGCTGACATGGCCACTTTCACCACTTTTCAAGGACATGCTTTCCTATAACGTCGAACAGATGTGGGGAGGCGATCTCCACAACTTCATAACGTGCGTAATGAATGAGCACGATACAGACGCGAATGGGGCTATTCTATGGGTTCAAGACCGTGTTTTTGGGCTTGCGAAGAAATTCCTTGCTGCCATGGCGTCGCTTCCCCAATGGTAAGAGCCTTTGAATTCACAGTTGAAGGAATATTGCAATGGGTTAGGCCAGTGGGTTCAAGCAAATTATGACTGGAGTTTCGAGAGCGAAAGATATTTTGGAAGGAAAGGCCCTGAGATCAGGAAGAACAAATGGATGTCGCTCCTTCCGAAGAAGACTGCCGGCAAGGAATTTGGCCCTATGGAGGTTGATGGTTTTCTTTTGTGACCAGGGAATATAGGAGGGTGAAGTGTACGAATACATACATGAACGCCGCTGGGTCAATGGTGGCGTGTGCAGCCTGAACATATTAACAGGATGCAGTTTCTTAGCATCGCATCATGGAAGTCGTTCTCCGTTTGGCTTGGATTATGTAGTACTATGGATTCGAAGGGGCTTTGCTAACGGAAAGGCTGAAACAATTGCCAGAGAGACAATGACTGAAGGATGTCGTGAATCGACGAGAAAGGTTAATGGATTATATTAAGGGACATCAGTCTAAGGCTGGTCCCTTGAAGAACCGCGTTCCGACCAAAAGTTTGGCAAATACCCCGTTGCCTTTCCATGTACTCGTACGTGAGCGACTCGAACCTCGACGTTCGACGTTGAAGACAATCTCCAATGGCTTTTTTCGAAGAGAAACGAAACGCCCGGGCTCCGTAGCCTAGTAGTAAGGCTTCTGCTCCGCTTATGTAACGAAGCTAGTCAACCTATCTGAATGCGATCAGGATGAAGCAAGTCCGACAGAGGTATAACGCCAGGGCACGCCAATCGTCTGCTGGATCCATCAAGAAGGGTAAACGACGCCAACATGAGCCCAGTGCTTCAACAGAGACCACGGACCCCAATGCAGAAATTCTCGTTCCGAAATCGCGGGAACAAAAAGAAAAGGAGAGGAAGGAGAGATTGGTTCAAGAGGTAGGTTGCGACTATCGTGATGTCGTGTGGCTCCCATTGGCGTAGCTTGCAGCGCAATCGGAAAGCAAGGTATCGAATAAGAAGAGGAAGAGGCTAGAGAAATACATCGTGAGACATGTCCCTTCTTGTTTTCGATGTGTTTTATTGACGTATTCGTCGATAGGACAAAAAACTCAGACAAGAGGAGAGACTGTTGATCTTCGAGAAACTAGCGTATGGACGTACTTTATGCTTTTTTGTTCGTTCACTCAGTTGTACAGTCAAACCCAGGCGTCAATACCGACTTTGGAGTTGCAGTCCTCTTCAACGCTTGGGACTGGGAAGGCAATCTCTCATCGGGAACGGTTGGACCAAAGCGAAGATATAGATGTTCGGCGTCTTGTGGATGGTCGAGCCAACAAACGGAGACGGCGTAACGATGCTCTGTCTGCGTTGGGACGTACTGACATCGAAGATGAAGACACGGAATTCGACGTGATGGATCACGACGTTGCTGATGCTCGCGCAGACTCGCCGGACGCTGTTATCTCGAGTCAAGTCCAAGTCGTGGACATGTCCGCCAGTTTGTCTGCGCCAGAAAAATCAACACAATCTATTGTTGTTGGCGGTGCGCTCAGACGAAATCCCGATGGTACTTCCATGGCCCCTCGTATTATAAAGAAGAAAACGGTCAGTCAAAAGGTTGGTCGATCGATGATTTGTAGTTCGTAAGGTCTTTATGTTTCCCTAGACAAACTTTCGTCGGTGGTCGTCGAAGCTATCTGCGCAACCTGAACGTGAACCCGAACCTGAGTCCGATTCATCGTTTGATAGCTCAGATTCTGCAAACGACACGGGGGAAGAGGACGATGACGAGGCTGATTCCCTCTCAGGGTCGGCATCAGACAACGATTTGGACGAGAAAAGTTCATCCCATATCGAGACCAATACTGTTTCCGTGAAGAGCACGGGTTTCAAGACATGGGCGATGAAGCA
>JBBPRP010000130.1:0-22924 GCA_038093135.1 Leccinum longicurvipes
TTAGGTTTCGATCACCATGACCCAGTCTGTGGGTAAAATAGGAGCCGAGCCCACGCTCATTTAATTCTTTGCGAGCGGCATTGTCCACCTCTGCCGTGACGATACCTGCTCTGGCAACGCGCAAGGCAGTCGCTTGAGCGGAATGAACATCCCACCACATTCGAACGTGGTCTTCAGGTATCTGACTCTCTTCGAGCTGGAACGTCTGCCATGCACAAATCAGACCTAACGATACGCGACAGAGTGAACACAACCTCACCCTTGTGACATCGCTGTGGTATCCAAACAATACACCTCCAGTGTCAATTAGAACCAGATCAGAGGAACTGAGCACACGGTCGGTCCCTGCGCCATGGGGGAGTGCGGCATTTTCTATGATTTCGAGGGTTAGGCTAGGACAGAATAGGGTGACACACGACACACCCCCAAACAGTACCAACGCCCATCTCTCAGTCAACCCAGCAACTGCCAGGGCCTCGTCGACCAGCCGGGTCACTTCAGACTCGCGCATGCCGATGCGCATCTGCGCCTGGACGGCGCGGATCGCGAGGACTGTTACCTTTCTGAGGGTAACTATCGATAGGGTATCACCACAACACACGGCGCACCTCGTTCGCGCACTTTAGGAGTTCAATCTCTGAAGGCGACTTGCGTTCGCGCAAAGAAGTGATTTCCAGTGGGGCTGAGAGGACACTCTGTCCGGGTGCCGCCTTTTCAAGTCCATCGACGATGAAATGGCGTATCATCCCGTCGACGTAGATGGGTCCATTGCTGGACGATGAGAGTGATTGTAACGCGACGGCATACGGATCGTCGTCTTCTTGCCACACTGCATACCTAACGGCCACGCCTGGAATGTCCAAGAGCCTCGCGCGGTCCAATTCGAACGCGGGAGTCAAGACCGTGACTTGCGCCGACTCCGAGTCCTCTCCCTGGCGGACGGGGGAAGAAATGATGAGCAGGAGAGGACGCTCGGAAAGACTCCATGAGGCATCAGAGATGTTGCCAAAGAACAGCGCGTTGGCGCCTGGTTCGGCGACATAAGCGGACGCGTTTAACGCATGGAGAACATGAGCGAGGTGTCGCTGTCGCTCGAGAAATTCCGTCGCAGGTATTGGCTGTGCATCTTTACAGTGTGCCGCCAGTCCGTCCAAGGGATCATTGCCAACGGTAGAGAGTGGGAAAGGGAGAGGGAGGAAAGGCGCGGAGGAGACGAATAGAATGGTGATGAAAACGAGAATCTGGCGGAGTCAATGAAGATCAGATCGGAACAGTGATGTTAATCGCCTACAAGCTTCACGGTGTCATTGTATCTGCTGCCAGCGGTGGCGACGGGGCGTTCTGATTTGCGCATGTAAGTGAGGGTATCGGAAACGAAGAAAGGCTCCCGGTGAAATCGTCCCTGACTCGGTGGCGTCCGTTCTTACTTTCCTGCCACGCTACACCCGCCTCGTCCCATTCATCCTGTGACAATGAGCGAATCTGACAACGAAACGTTGATCGCAATGGTAGCAAGCTTGCTCACGGTTCCACATCCCGGGCAGGGCGTTATACTTGATACTATTGTACAGTGCAGCGGTGACGTCCAGGCAGCGGCGGCGTTCATCGATGCGAAACATAACAACTCCAAGACTACCAGTGTCGCAAAGAGAAAGGCTCCCTCATCAGATTTGAGCAGCTGGTTGGTGTCACCGTCGCGTCCAACGCCTTCAAGCTCCAAACCGCCCAGCGTCAAAAAGCGTGCTAGGGACCAACACGATGACTCTCCTCCACCAGGCTCAATCGCCATCAAAGACACTACTCATGCTCATGACAGTTCTCCTAAAAAGCCTTCAGTAGATCTTATGACCGTGCTCCGTCCGCCGCCACCCTCCAAGTCATCAGTGCCACGGCCGCCTCCTCTTACGCTTGCTGATGCATCTATGGTGGCACAGCACACTCCATGCACCTTGCACCTTTCTATCCTCCCTCCAGAGCTCGCGTGCGAGCTATTTTATACTATGATGGACCTATCTCCAACGTGGAAACGCAATAAGTGGTGGCTCTTCGATCGTGTCGTTGAGAGTCCACATCGAACGTCATTCTTTGCTCGAAGAACGAATGGCGTAGATGACAGTGAATTTTTCCAAGAGGCTGCACAATACTGGTGACTTGTTTTGCACTGCTCTGGGGTATATGAATGCTGACTACCTGCCTATATGAGGTATAATGGGCGGCCGACAGAACCCCCTCAAAACTTTCCGGAAGTCATGGAAAAGGCTTGCAAATATATCGAGACTATCGTTAATGACGAGATGCAAAAACGTGAGAGACTTCCATTCGAGTGGACGGGCGGTCATGGAGCACATGGTCAGCTATGGCGTGCAAACGTTGCGGCGTCGAACTGTTACGAGGGTGCGCGAGAGAGCGTTGGGTTTCATTCAGATCAGCTCACCTACCTTGGCCCATACCCTACCATCGCATCCTTGAGTCTTGGTGAGCTTATCTTGTTTCTTCCGAGGCAATAGAAGATGACTGCTTTAAATGTACAGGGACAACCCGAGTGTTTCGTCTACGAGAAGTCATTCCTTCTGATGAAATCGGAAACCGTTCCGCCAGGACGTTCAATATTCCGCTACCTCACAATTCCGTGGGTTATACTTGTGTTCCGTAATTTATCCAGTTTCAACCTACCTTATTTCCAGCTGACAATAATGCACGCAAAATGTCAAGAATCATTCAAGCACTCGATCCCCCCTCAACTTACTCTTGATTTGTATCGGCCTCTTTACCCCCATCCAGCAAGACCATGCGCTGACCCCGAACCCACTAATTGCCGCATCAACATCACTTTCCGATTTTATCGTCCAGATTTTCAACCAAAGAGTATACCACGGTGCAAGTGCGGCGTCCCTACGATACTTCGCCCTGATATGAAAAATAGGCATGATGGCAAGGCAGATCGATATTGGTGGGTTTGCTATGCAGGTGCTCAGAATGATGGCAAGGGCTGTGACTTCTGGCGGGTCATGGATATGCAAGCCGAAAAAAGGGGACCTGCCTTCACCGGTCCGGGACAGGTAGATCAAGGGGCAGGTATTTCAAGTGATCCAATGACTGGGTGCGTCTAGCTCGGCCATCATTAATGACGACACGGCCTAAAGCGAAGAGTCTTGTACTTGCCCTTGCAGTCCAGCACCACGTAACATGTGAGTGTGGAGCACATGGACCACTGTAACATGAGTGCCGAAATAGCCACCTCCCTTTTTCAAGACATTTGCGTAACCCCGGACATATCACTGTCCATCAATCAACCTGGCTACATATTTCTTCTTTTACTTATATTATAGTCTCTTTAATAGACATGTTCAATCTGATAAGAGCACACAGGACTGCATGAAAATTACTTCGCAGAATGGAAGCTCATGGAAGAGTGAATCACCTATCATTGAATTTGCACTTCTCAATGGGCTATATTTATTTACACACAGGGATCGTTTCTGGTGGGACAACCCGCGAACCGCACTGGGAGACTATTTCCGCACTGTGGCAGGCGGGTCAACACACAGATTGATACCTATGGTTAGTCTCGGTCTTTGTTGGTTTTATGTCCCAACCGACTATCACCTCAACAAGATAATGTCGGCCCTTACATCTTCTTTTGATCTCCACCAAGAGGCATCGAATCCACCTCAAGATGAGTCAGCCTTCTTATACCACAATTGGATACCGTCAAGCTCAGGGACCAACATCCGACTGACCAAGCCACAGACTAAACCATTTTCATATCTAATGTGGCTGCTTCCGCGGCGAACATTCTCAGTTCCCCGTGTTCGCGCCCCTTCCCACGGGGCGCACGACAGCAAGTGAACTTTTTTTTTTTACAGACTGCCTGTATTCGCGAAATCCATAATTTATTTCCGGCGCGGTATCTCCCCAAAGTTGGTCATATTATATGCCAGTCAACTTCGATGAACGTGTCAACTCGACTTGTACTATTGGCCCGCTACGCCACGACTGAGAGATACTGAAGAGTGTGAGGAGCGCTACATCACTACGAGTCGGCGACGACACCGAATCGAGAGCTCGATATCGTCTTCGTATGGCCTATGTCTTTTTTCAAATAACTCGAGCATTCACATGCAGTTAGTAGCAGTAGAACGAGAACCTGGCAGCTTCTGCGTAGGAGATGTGCAAGTATAGATAAATCAATCATGTCCGAGTCCTCGGCCAAATCACAATCAAGTAGTACGATAGCAAACGTTCCCTAAAAGGCACTTGTCACGTGCACTTTTCATTCCGAGCGCTCCCGAAAAAAAAGTCGCAGCGCGGTGTAAACGTCCCCGGCAGACTCCGCACAACTCTTTGAAGAATAACCACATCCCTCAGACGACGACGGACTCCGCGCAAACCATGTCACACGTTACATTCAGGCCCACCTCTCCATACGCCGTGGCCACGACTGTAAGATTGCGACGTTATCTGGGAGGCAGACGCGCTTACATCGCACTGTCTAGTGGTTGAAACACTGGGGACCCACACTGGGTATTTGGGGCGTCGGTGCAGGGACTGCAGCGCTGTTCGTACGTCGGAATTATCTGAGTTTTCGCGCGCGTCAGTCTCATGCCCTTGCTTCCTTTTTTGTTCAGTTATTATCTGTGACGCCCGTGGTCAAGAACGGCCTTCTTGTCAAGGTGCCGCTGGTGAGCTATACTCCTACCTTCTGGATTCGGTCTGGTTCGAACTTAGTGACCAGGTTGGGAGCTATTATGAAGATAAGACCCCTGCATCGGACAAGCCTTTCTGATATCATATATAGACTTCTAAATCCGCATCGATGCCTCCATAATACCACACCATGCTACTATTGTCGGCATAGTACGATTAAGTTATAGCGTGACCGTCAGAGTTTAGCGCCACTTGAATGTTCTTCTGTGATGTTGGTGCACAACTCAATCCCCAGGTGTTCACTCAGCTGTTTGACGGCGTGTAGCGTGCCACCAATGGGAACATCTGCAACAGTACTAGTGTGAGTACATGGCCATTCGAGGGAAACGAGGCGCGATTCATGTCGGTTGGCAGCGGAAATGATTCTACTCACGTATCGTTGTCATCCCGAGTTGCTTGGCTGTCTTGAGGTTCCTGGTGTGTAGTGGAGCGAGGACCCTAGTGGCAGGGAATGAGATATTGAAATTTCAAGCACTCACATGCCAATGTCGTCTAGGAAAACGACTTCCCTCGGATTGACTCCACTTTCCTTACAGGCATGGAGGTAAAACTGTGGATCTGGCTTCCTACAGGCGGTGTGGGGTTATTTGGAATTTGGGAAGCCAGGTGCTAGGGGGCTCACCGTAAGCCCACTATACTGGAATCGTAGAAGTGGTCAAATAATTTGCGCAAATGATCCGGGACCGGCCCATCTTGCCACCCCAAAAATTCTAGTTCTGACTCTGGGATTTCATGCGACGGCGACACGGCCGCACCCTGAAGCGCTCCAAAGTTATTTGTCAGTGCTATAACCTGCCATCGACCAGTGGCTGTAATATTGTTCGAGACTGAATGTTGACTAAGAGAATTGTGGTGAGTTACCTCGGATGCTTCTGATCGCGCTAACGATATCAGTGTCGTAAGAAGTCGCTGATCGCATCATACGCCCAAAGAGCTAGTACACATTGGTTTAGAGAAGGTACCCGTCCGCAGGAATCAGGACTCACGTCACGACCGTCAATTTGGAGCAGTTCTGGAAGCTCGGGACATGCTGAGGTGATAAGAAGCACCGGAGTTCCAGTAACTTTAGGTGCCACATACCCGTTTGTTTCTGCCTGCAGTACTCCGTGTACCAAATATTTCCGTTTTTGGTGTCCGACAAGTCACGACCAAACTGTGCGTAAAAATCAAGCAGGTATAGTTCTCCCCGCTCAAACCTTTGCCAAGCACCAGACGGCCCACGAGAATTTCTGGATGCATAATACCATGAAATTGTCTCGACGTGAGAGGGGGAACACTCACATGGATACATTCAGGTAGTGAGGGGGCAAGTTTTTTTCCGTCTCGTAGTTTGCAATTGCGAGGAACGGGCTATGAAGTACGACACCGCCAATCTGACAACCGGGTGTAAGGCAATGGAAGGCGATCCGGCGCAACTCTGCTGAGAATGGCCGAATGTGCGCAGGGTGGCGGCACTTACGTCGAACATGACAGCTTTAATGTGAGGAAGATACATCGCTTATTGATACCGGCGGGATCGTACTAGTGTGGAGCAGAGGGAAATTGCAACGCTTTGTAAATTCGGGGCGCAGTGGTGGCGTTGTCGAAACCCGATATATCGCAGCTTGATGTTGCCGCGGGCCTGCGGTAAGTAGGGTTTCACAGAAAACGCTGATTCAGCGTGTCGATTAACGTCGACTGAGACGATACTACTATGCAGTATATCTTTCCGAATGAGCTAAGCGGAGCTAGTAACTGCACGTCGTGGAACGACTCGTGGAAAAAATGAGTGAGCATGCCAAGGGCAAGCCGCCCCGGAGCCTGAAAGCCCGGAAAATTCCACAACAACTCGACTTGACCATCGGTTGCAGCAAAACGGGCGGGAACACCAATGGCCAACCCTCGTCAACGTCGCAAGGCCAAGTCTTCCACTCACAAGGTCATCTCGCATTCCAAAAGAGCCAAGCGGCTCTTGAGGAAGATGCCAGGTAGACACTTCAATAAGTCATCCCTCCCACGACTAGAAGCTAAACAATAGAACCTCTGTAGCGATCCGCGGCCCAAAAACTTTGCAAGACGCATGGGACCCGTCTAAAACTCCCCGCCAAAAGTGAGTATATTGTTCCGGATCGTTCCAGTGTAATTTATGACAGAGACCGACTAACTCTTTCCGAAGTTACCTGGCTCTGGGGCTTCAATACGACCTTAATCCCATCTCATCCGGGGGATCTGAAGTCAATTTAGTTCGAGCCACTAATGAGATTAATGAGGGTCAACCATTCCCAACCGCCCAGTCCTCCGTTTCTGAACGAGCTACCGTCGCCCCTGCGCTCCCACCAGGCTTTGGACGGATAATCCGGGACTCATCGGGAAATATTGTCCACATAGAACTACCGAACGATGAAGAAGAGAGAGAAGTCTCGCAGCCAGAACCGGTGATCGACGCTCCTGTGATAATGAAGAAATCAGAATTGCAGGTATGGGCTGACGATCGTCCCGAAACGTGGCAGGGCAGTGGTTCAGGAAGCGTGCAGGATACGATCGTTCGAGGTTAGTTTCTGATCAGCACTCTCATTCCACTGGTACCTGGAAGACATACGAGCTAGGGTGTTACTGAGCGGTTGGCACTACAAACTCGTATCGTCCCTGGTCTCAGTGGGAAAAGGCGTTCAGTGACTCACTAGGCCCTGGACCAGTAGATCTGGAGAGCCTCGCGGCTTCGGCAATTGTGCAGCAGCGGCATACGTCTGAAGGGGAGAGATTATGTCTAGAGCGTCTGGTCAGGAAGTATGGCGATGATCTGCAGAAAATGGCTCGTGATCGCCGACTCAATCCGGAACAACGAACGGCGAATGAGCTGAGGAGGGCGATTGCGAAAGCTGGTGGAGTTGGAGTGTTGCGCAATGGCACGGCTGTAGGAATTACCGAATAGCCTTGGAGGACGTACGTGGTGTGCCAGATTTGAATTGTGTGACAGCGTGACCGCCTGTTATTGTGTCACACCGGTGCTTCATTTCCAGCCAAACCTGTGTTCGGAAATGACGGAATCGTCGGAAGCTTTTGAGATCCATTGGATCTGAGAGATAGCTTTGCGTTTCTTAGCTCGCTCTTCCAATGACGGAATATTGGTCCGTTGTACAGACTAGTGGGATGGTTGAGCGACTCGGAGGGTTGACAGAAAATCGCGGCGTCGAGTCCCACATTCATAATATTTGTTGAGTTGTTGAAATACTCTTTCACGGCAGATGCCGATGGGCAAACTTTGTTGATAAATAAATTATAAATATAGTAAATGAAATTTGACGCCTCGATCGAGTCCAATGATCAAGCCAAATTCATCATGAAATCAAATTGAGACTTTCGCTATGACAGATTCTAGAACACGGCGTATCAACGGAGTAGTAGGGACTCAGGCCTCAGGAATGAAGATAGGGCTAAATTACTCGTGCTTGTGCGGTAGGTCTGAGCGACAGTGCGAGTAACGATCATTGAAGGATCTACAATCTAGGCGCCGCTTACTGGGGCCACGGGGGGGCTCAGTGGAGCGGTTGACGGCAACCTCAGGCAGCGCACTGGCGGTCTATGACTCATCTCGGGATGCGGCCAATCGATTTGAAGGTGGTCCATGTGTGGCACACCTCGGCTGTCATAAGAAGCTTTATCCGCGCTTCGAGGCTTCACTTCGCCGGGGCGGGACGCTTGGTTGCCGGACTTGGAAATCGTGCGACTGACCGGATACCGACTGCCGGGGCCTTTCCATTGGCAGAGAGAAGTTTTGCACTAGTAAATAATGACCACTGGAAGCACGGCGATTTGCATGCCAGGTTCCGTGACGGTGTGAGCGGATTTGAAGACTTATCGCTAGCGAGGATTGCCGAGCTGAGTCGAAGCAGGCAGTCGTTTTTACGAAGTTGTTTGACAGACAATAAGAAGTTGTGTGACAAAAGCGTGCTTGATTAGGCTTAGGTCCGGTCCTAGAATGGGATCAAAGCCTGACCCCAATTGCATGCCACTTACGAGAGCCGCTTTTCCCGTGTCTTTTCGCCCGAATCGAGCCAGGTCACCTTCTCCGTTTGGCTGTGTAAAACACGTCGAATTTCCGGAGATCAACGTTAACGATCCATAATGTCGTCACATCCTCAAGTCCGCACGACTTTAAAGCAAGCACCTTCTTATCCAATCTCGGACACTGAAGCTTCAAATCGAACTCACTTGGAGTGCTGCTCTGTCCTTTCCTATATCCCACATGTCTCGCAGACCCTCATCATCTTCCGTACCGCGCACTCCGTCCTCCGCTAACGCGCCCTATCTCCGACGCGTCCCCGGCCAACCCAAGTCCACAAGACAACAGTTCTCGGCATGCGGGGCGTGCCGCATGAGAAGGTTGCAGATCACGATCCTACCTTTGACCCTCTGGCTGAGCGAAATATCGTAGGGTGCGATGCGATCTCAAAGATTGTTCTATGACAGCGCCCAATGAGCAACCGTCGTGCTCCAACTGCAAAGAGCGTGGCATCAGATGCGTGTAAGCCTTCACCTTCGTTCTCGCCCCGTCCTTGCTCATCGTTGTCTAGGGACGAGTTTGCGGAAGTCAAGGCGGTCAAGTTACTCAGACGGGGAAGGAGACTCCAGCAAGTAGAGTGAGTCCATATCGATGTAGCTCTACTCTCGTCGAAGTAGATTAACGATTTCACAGAGCTGTCTATGGAAAAGTGGCAAATGATGATTCAACCATCCCATCCACCCCGCCTGAGCCCACCCCCGCATTTCCCGTGGTACCTGCCACCAACGAGGAGAGCTGTATTCCGCAAATGCAACGCGCCTTTCTCGGATCTTCATTCTTCCGCAGGTTTTGTGTCCAGCGTCAGTATTTAATTTGATGTAGGGTCGAGTCAGCTGATCTGAATCCCCACAGGCCCTGTCCTTGAGCCGGGTGAATTCACTTCTAGATATGCGGCACATATGGAAGGAACCGCCCCACTCAATGTTGAAGGGAAAATGCTCGCGATGGTACTCATTACATGGGCCGCGTCTTTTGGTATAAATCAGTTTGGCGAAGAGGACGCTGAAGACGACTCTTCAGAGAGTCACACCAACTCGCACTTCGCTCTTGATGGTGATAACCTGGCCAATCACAAGCGGCGTGCCAGGTTGCTCCGCACCGAGGCTATGGTCAGAGAAATACTCACCCTAGTGGACCTCCACGGATTATTACGGCGTCCGTCTTGGGATGGCATCAGAGTCCTCCTGCTGTTGCTCCCACTGACTCATGGTCCGTTCATGACTATTTTTGTCTGGTGGCGAATCGCTCATGCAACTTCACAGGGATTCAGAGTCCCATTGAACGCCAGGCGAGTGTCCCTCGAATGTCTTTAACATGCAGCACATTGACCCTTCGTTAGACCACTTATGAAGCAACATTGTCCCAAGTTTACTCGTTATGCAACCGCGACAACGCTCCTTCCGTCGACAGTGGTCTAGGCCATTACTGTGACCTACTTATACGCTCCCGCGTATTCTGGTATGCCTATACACACGAAGGCATTACCACGGGACTGAGCGGTGGCCGTTTTTCACTGTATGCCACCAACGACTTACTTTCAGTGTTGTTTCTGAATTTGCCGTTGCAGCGTCGAAGACGATCTTGTCGCTTTCCAGAACAACCTTCCCCATCAGTATTGTGCTTCGGCCACCCACGGCATTGCTCCCTTGGGAGATTCATCTCGCTCTTCATCTGCGTCCAGTTCACCCGTTACGCCAAACTTTCCCTTCAATTCCCCTCAAGAACCTAGTCAGCCAAGGGCCGCCTTGGCTTATTTAGTGACGACTCAATACTTCGCCCTGACTTTGGCGGTTTCTCAGGCTTGCCGCGCAATTCATTCTACCCTGACGGGTCCCTCCGCGAGTCGACGGATTGAATCCGGCATAGTCATACGCAAGGAAGCGGTCACCGAAATCTGGGACAACCTTGAACGCTGTTGGGAGGACTTTGAATCCTTGCGTCGTAATCCATCGGGTGTCGGCGCCGCTGGGGGTGACCTCATCCGGGGCGAAGATGTCGAGCGCTTTGTCAGTGGCTGGCAGATCTTCATCTTCGGATGTCTCAACATCATTCGCGAAGCACTTCCCAATCACACGGATAGCTACAATGCGACCCTCATCGAACAGGCCCTTACGGCTACCCTCCATGTCTCCGCTGTACGGAGGTGTCAAAAATTCCTGCCTCGCGTCATCGAAATGTTGCAACGGCACCAAAAGGTGCCTTCGAACTTCTTCGCATACGACGCCGGATTAATTCGCGATGGATGTTTCTTCGCTGGCTTACTTCTCGCCAAAAGCGATGAACTGGATGCGTCGAGGGATACGATCGGTTGGGATAGCGACTGGGAGGAGGGCGTGACGGCTTGTCTCCAAGCTCTTTGCGAGGTCCGGTGGGCATATTCCTGCAGCCACGAACAAGAGAAGGCATTAAAAATCGAATGGGAGGCTCGTATTGAGCGTGACCGTAGACGACGTGTCCAGCAATCACCGGTATCCTTTCCTATCAAACAAAGCCCTGGACATTCCCCTTGCTTGAATGAGGACACACCTCTGCCATACATTTCTGCTCCAGATCCCAAACCACGTCTTTCCCTGGTTTCCGCGGCTGGACTCGCTCGTCCCTACCTTCCCCCATTATCGGTCTCCTTTCCTTCAGATGACAGTGGGCCTGACACAGCATTGACCGATGACGGGAGTGGCAGCTGGGAGGCATACACCCCACCTATGACCTCAAGTTCCATAGCCGGAGCCGTGGTGGCTCATCGTAGCCTTTCGCCGATCTCTCCTCACCAGCCAACTATAGTATCGATGCATGGCGGTATGAAGACCAAACCTCCGATTTTCGGAAGCGACGATGATTTCCCCATTTCTGTCGTTGGGACACCTAGTTCCCAGAGTTCAGTTGGGTCAGCACGGTGGACACCATTTGGTAATGACTATCTCGACCCACGAGTCATTCTAACGAATCCGGACGTTGCATTGGGGTGCGATGACGGATTCTCCCCTCTCCTGGGATCCAATCGTCGGCCATATTTTGCCTAGGCTAGTTATCTTTTGACGCGCATGTGTCTGATCTCGTTCTTCAAAAATTGCTGCTATTCGCTTTCGATCATAAAAGACATTTGTATTATTGTGGAATTAGATGTGTCTCCTAGATACCAAAGATACCCTTCACGTTGCTAAGGTGTAAACAAATCAAAGAGTCTCAGCCTGACTAGTACGATGGAAGAAAACAAACAGTGGATGTTTGTACGTGGTCGGTTGGAAAGAAACATCGGATTCCAGAATCGACCTCCGTCACCACTGCGCGGGAACCGCCGAGCTTGGTGAGATTTCATGAAATGACTCACTGCAAATAAACCCTTCATGGATAAACTTGAATGTCATATAACTCAAGGTAAGTACTACTTACTGAGACTCATCTTACTCTGATTCGATCTGAACTGTCGACAGCCGATGCTGGTGCATTTATATTAGCACATGCGCGACAGGACGACTCGGATGAATGCAGTTTTCTGCGGTCCGACATCAACGGAAGCAAAATCATGTCTAGTCTAATCACCAGAATTACATCAAGTGCCACTAGTGTGAGAGCGGTCAGGGAACCGCTCCTTTGCTTTCCCATTCTGATCAGCCGCACTTGCGGAGCGCTGGCTTGCGAGAGTTACAATGCAAAAAACACCGCACCCGACGTACCGTAAAAAATTTCCACTCAATCCACCTTACTCGCTTTCTGTTCACATCAGCCCAATGTATAATAAGAGTAAGACTCATTGTGTGAACGCGGCGCACCAGCCAGCAAATAATATTTTTCTCGGCAGCTCTCTATGCACGTCTCTATGGAAATTTTGTCTCCTTTCCTTTTCTTCTACTTATACTACTTACATAAGTCGCACTAAGCCGGGAAATTTCCCATCCTTCAAGGATATGTATGATAAGTTCAAGAGTAATATAACGTCTTTCCGATCGAAGTCAACTAGAGGTAATCCGGGCCAACGAGGATCAGGCGTAGATATTTAGAAATTGTACTTAAGCATAGTAAGCGTGCTACCCGAACGAAAATAAGAGGTACGACAGTTTATCGAGGGAATTTAACGAACCGAGGGGTATAGTAGTGTGGGTGTTCACTGGGTCGTATATGCGGCTAGACTGGGTATTGTCAATTGGATGCGATGTTACTTGCTCAACTAACCGTGAATGAAGACTCGTGATCTGTGCTGAACGCTACTAATAATCAAATCCACAAAACACTTGCCGATATACCGTTTGTGTATGTACCGTGCTATCTGAACTTCGGACCAAACCAAGGCCATCCGAGGGTGGAAGCGAGGACTTCGCTTTCTGATGGCGGCAAACGAAAAAGGTATAGTATGATTGTTGTCTTCCAGCCCTTCAATCACTACACTAATTGGCCTATACAGAGGTGTTATCAAACGGTGACGTTATCTTGCAGATTACTAGTACTTACCGGGCGAAATTTTATTAGCCTTGCGCCCGAACAGAAGTAAAGTTACACCACCACTTCTTGCCCGGCCCGTAGGGGCTGCGCCTCGAAGGGTTTGGAAGTTTGCAAAAAGTTTTTTGGTTTTACCGGTGCGGAGGGAGAACGCGCAGATAAGTAGACTGATAGACATGGCGACCTCCAAACACTGATAACCTTGTTAATAGATCGCGGTCTTACCTGAAATAGCTGTTATCATGTGAATGCATGTTCCACCGTGACAAGTGCGAGCTCTTGGGTTGTCCACTTGCCGTGCGCAATACTTGGCATGTACGGGCGCCCATTTGCCTTCCTCACTTAGTATGGATTCGGAGCCTGGAAAATGCGCCGAGTTACCTATACTCCAGACTGTTTATATAGTATTACGACGTGCATGGGGTTGGATTATCGGTTAGTAGCAGTCTCTTGTCTGGTGGGACGATAATTGTTGGAAATGATTACCCAAGAGACACACCTGTTATCTAGTTTAATTTAGGTCGGAAGACGGACCCATTGTCCGCCTTAGTACCTGGATGCGAGGTTCCTCGAAGATGGTTTGGTTTCTCTCCAAGCTCCAAGCTCCAAGCGCCTTCCCTTCAGGATTCTCGCCTATAAACATGGACCGAGAAAAATAGCGGGGGGTATGGTTCACTTACAGCGTTTGATAGAATAAACTTGAAGGTCTTTTACAAGTTATTGGCTTTCTTGATTGTGAATCTCGAATGGGACTGGTGACGGAAAAGGAAATGTTTACGTAAGGAAGCTTGTTCCTCCGAAGCTGCTCGTCTTTCGGTCGGTCGACTTTTTATGTGAGATGCACACCCGGCATCTCGACGCAAGTCCTTCATAGTGTCCAACCAGTCTCCGCTTGACCATGGCTCGCAACAATAAACGTAGAACAACGCGTTCAAACACTCAAAAATCTCGCGAACGAAGCCCGCAGCTAGAATCACTCTCTCCGTTGTCAGCGAGGTCATCACTGACGCCAGTACCTGCTGCACACGACGAACAACTAGGACCACCAGCGCAAGCCCCGGAAGAATTGCAAGAGCTGGTTCCAGAAAATTCTGTGCAGCCTGCATCATCGGCGTCAGAAGAAGACAGCTGCCCTGCATGTAAAGACCTTCCTGCTGATTTGCAGTCCACAGTCTCCAAGGAAAACTGGATAAGATGCGACGCTTGTAAGAACTGGTATCATTGGGTGTGCGCGGGGAATGGCGCGGACGTCGAAACAATCGACAAATGGCAAGTCTATACTTGAGCTGTTGCCGGAACGGCCGTAATAATGTGTAGTGTGACGCATACGAATAGGTACTGCAAACCGTGTGTCCTCGAGAAACCTTCTCGGACGATCACATTCAAGCCGCCAGCCCGCAAATCGGCACGCAAGCGCGCGCAGCCGGACTACGCCAACCTGAACGCGGGTGTCGAAGCTGACCCGAGTCGATGGTTACGTGTCATCCAGTCGAAACCAATCAAGGATGACGACTTCAGGCGCATGGTGGGGTCAGACGTCGGGATCGAGTGGGTGGAGAGTGACGAAAGTGCGATGCGGGAGCCTATCGTTATCGAGGATCCAGAAGGGCTCGGGATGAAAATGCCGGATGCTAACTTCACAGTATCGGATGTGGCGGATATTGTGGGTCATGAGACCCCTGTAGAAGTCATAGGTATGATCATCGATTCAGTTTACGTTGGATACCCATGCGCCCTTTGCAGATGTCGCAACTCAGTCAAACACTTCGGGTTGGAACCTAGGGAGATGGGCGGAGTACTACAACAAAGAACCCTCGACCAGAGACAAAGTACGGAACGTAATTTCGCTTGAAATCTCCGGAACGGCGCTTGCGGATCAAGTAGTGCCACCACGACTAGTCCGTGAATTGGACTGGGTAGAAAAATTCTGGCCAAGTACGCGAACAGGGAAGGGACATGCATATCCCAAGGTTCAGCTGTATTGTTTGATGGGTGTTGCATCTGCCTGGACGGTAATTTTTAGTATTTTATCTCTAGAGACACAATGTTGATTCCCGCGTAGGACTGGCATGTTGACTTTGCGGGCTCGTCAGTGTATTATCACATTCTCAAGGGATGCAAGGCACGCATCTCTTTAAACTCTCGTTCCGTCTTTCTAATCTCTTGCATAAAGGTTTTTTACTTTATTCGCCCCACCCCTGCGAATTTGGCTGCATACGAGCGATGGTCCGGAACAGAACTGCAGACAACTACATGGCTAGGTGACATGGTCGACGAAGTTGTCAAGGTCACCCTTCATCCGGGCAATACAATGATCATTCCCACAGGTTGGATACATGCTGTTGTGAGTCCAGTAGTTTCCATCGTTTTGCACAATCATAGATAATATCTCAGCACACGCCAGCGGATTCACTTGTTTTTGGAGGCAACTTTTTACATTCGTACAACATCGCGACACGTGAGTATGAAGCTTCACGTCTGCATCCCGTAAAACCTTACTTTGGTCGACAGAACTCAAAGTAGTCAAAATCGAGAACGTTACGCATGTCCCAAAGAAATTCCGTTTTCCTCACTTCACCAAGTATCAAGGATTTATTATGTCCATTCAACGTCGTGACTGACACTTGCTTGCCTCAGACTGTGCTGGTACGTGGCGGATAAATATCTCCGCGATCTTAAGGCCAGAGAAGAATTCTCGTCTCGAGTTCTGGAGTCGCTGGAAGCTCTTTGCTCGTATCTTATCTTCGAAGTACGAATCATGGAGCGAGGAACCGAATCAGCCAAGCGGGAAGCAAAAGAACATGTCCCTACAGACAAAATCAAAGATGCACCGGCGCTCGCCAGAGAGCTGAGGTGGCGTGTCAGGCTGGCGGCGGGGACGACAAGCGACGACGAAGAGCATGAACGACCGAATAAGAAGGCAACGACCAATGGGTACGCGAGTACAAACGGGATCAAGAGGAAACGGTCGCCCGTTGAGATGCACGGTCCAGAAACGGGCACGACACTGGCACAGGTGCAATTTAGGAATTTTCTGCCGAAGGGCTGGGATGTGGTCGAGGACCTGCCGAAAGAAGAAGAAACGCACGCCGTGCAAGCCGCATACCCAGAAGAGGATGGGTGGCAGCAACGATGGATCAAGTGGTGCGATGAGACACTAGGGGAGGATGTAGGGAGGCAGGCATCTGTGGGCCGAAAGCGAGAGATTACCATCAAGGTTCGAAAGACTGGTGAAGGGTTGGAGCGACAGCGGATTGAGCGGGTGTTTGAGAAGTGGGAATGGTTTGGGGTCAAAGACGAGGGTGCAGTGGAGCGGCCGGGGGACGTGGAGATGAAACTGGAAGACCCCGATGCCAGTTATCCGTCATATCAAGGTGATGTCGATCAGCACGTCAATGACCAGCCTAAGGAGGAGGCAGAAGAGCCAGCTAAGGATGCACACGAGGGCCAATCGGACGCGATGCCAGGGATCGTAGTAGAATAGACTCTTTCTTTATACGCGTACTAGTAAATTATGTTGCATATCAAAGACTAGGTGTGGGAATCTCGGAAGCTTTGATTCGACCAGGTGGTCGTGTATCTCCTTGCCTTCTCCTTCAAGCGTTCGCCTTCCCTCGAAACTTGTTCACAATCCATCCCACCTGATAGCCGAGTCCACATCGTGCTGAGGCTCCAACACCACACACAATGTCGGGTCTCGCGTATGATCTTCCAGAGAACGAAACGGACAGGCCAGGTCCTATCTCAGCGGGTGAATCGAGTACAGATGTCCACCTCGCTCCTGAGAGTTTTTATCCCAATGGTCATCAAAATTGGGCCCCAGGAAATCCTGCCCACGCTCCTGGCGACCTCCAGGATGACTTCTATGCACCCCCTCGTATGTCCGTCCCAGCATCCGATAGACACTTCTTAACACCGTCTCTCTACTTCAGCAGCCCCCTTCATGCGTCATGCCAACCACTCCGTCCCTTCTTTGCCTTCGAGAGCACCACCGGAGTATAGCCCCTTGCCTGACCGTGTCGGCCCCCCACCATCCATCCACCGCGATGCATCGGCCCTTGTTGATAGTATGAACACCATGCGTATAAATGATACCATCCCTCGTGGACATAGTGTCATGTCATTCGGTTACGATCCCATTCCTCGCGCCGGAACATCCATGTCTATGCAGACGACCGCACAAAGACCGTTTTCTCACCCCCGACACGCCAATACACTACCTCCCCCTCCTAATCCAAATGATACGTCCCCAAACAGAAGTATTACTGGCTACCCTGAAGGCGTGGAACCACAGCCTGGTGCTGACGTCGATATCATAAGCATGTACAGTTATGATGATGTTGCATCTGCGCCTTCCAGTGCACACCCCTCCTCCGAACCTTCCCCTCCCTACTTCCGTAGCCCATCTGTGGCACCATCATATAACCATCAAAGACAGTTTCAACCGAGCCGGCAAGGCACTCAGCAGAACCTGGCGCCGAACTACGGACATCCTCATCCTGGGCCACCACAACCAGGTGAATATGACGCATTGTATGCCGCCGCCTCCAACGTGCTTGGTATGGGTCCTCCTCCCACACAGCCGCAGATGAGCCCCTACCATCCTTCTAATCCTTACGGACAAACACCTCTCCAGGCAAGCCAGTCTATGCCATATCTCCCACCGACCGGCGGATATCACTCAGGGCCTCCAGTACCTCCGGGCCCACCCGGTCCAGGACAATACGGTCCAGCGCCCACGCTCCCCCAAGGATTTGATGATCCCGAGTTCGAGATGCGTTCATCAGGAGCTTCTCTCCATCGGTCCGGCACTGTAGCTTCTGTTGACCTCTCAACCCGTAAAACGAAGGCGGTGGATCTCACCGCTCCTCCCTATACCAAGGAGTACATTGACCAATACCGCCAGCGTATCAAAGCAGACCCAGACCCCGAAGCTCATTTCCTGTACGCCAAGTACCTCATCGAAGCTGCCAAGAAGATCGGAGCGGAGGCGAAAGATCAGAGAGCTGTGAAAAGGTATAGGGATTTGCTCATCCAAGAGTCATTGAAAACGGTCCGGAGACTTGCGACGCAAAATGAACCATACGATGAGGCTCAGTTCTTCCTCGCCAATTGTCATGGCACAGGGATGCTCGGTCTACAAGTAGATCACGAACGAGCGTATCATCTATATCTGCAGGCGGCGAAGCAAAACAACTCGTCAGCGGCGTATCGTGTTGCAGTCTGTAACGAGATCGGAGCTGGAACACGGCGAGACCCCGCCCGAGCTGCTGCTTTCTATCGCAAGGCAGCTTCGCTCGGAGATACAGCTGCAATGTATAAACTTGGAATGATCCTCTTGGTTGGCTCTCTTGGCGAGCAGAAGAATCCCCGCGAATCCATCAATTGGCTCAAGCGCGCAGCCGAACAAGCGGACGAGGAAAATCCACATGCATTACATGAACTTGCCATGCTTCATGAGATGCCCAATTCTCAATACGTCGTTCACGATCCTGGATATGCTAAGCAACTCTATACCCAAGCGGCGCATTTGGGTTATATCCAATCGCAGTTCAAACTTGGACAGTGCTATGAATATGGCGCGCTCACGTGCCCCGTGGATCCTAGGAGATCCATAGCGTGGTATACCAAAGCAGCGGAAAAGGGTTATTCGGAGGCGGAACTTGCTTTGAGTGGATGGTATCTAACGGGTAGTGAAGGTGTCCTCAAACAAAGTGACTCGGAGGCGTATCTATGGGCGCGTAAAGCTGCAAACAAAGGATTGAGCAAAGCGGAGTATGCGGTGGGTTATTATGCAGAGGTCGGTATTGGTATAAAGCAGGATGTCGAATTTGCGAAACGGTGGTATATGCGAGCAGCAGGTGTGTCTGTTGTCCTCGCATTGATTTATTGAGTGGATGCTGATAAATGTGATCGCGCCGCAGCACAAGGGAACAAGCGGGCGATGAATCGATTGACGGAGATGAAGCGCATGGGTAACAAGCGATCTAACGTTGGACGGCCTACACGCCAGCAAGCAAAGGACGAGTGTGTGATCGTCTAGCACGAGAAGGGTCGAAAGAAGTGGAATTTAAGTTCACCACGACCTCTGTTCTTTTTACTCGAGAGTAATATTCTGATACCTTCACGTTTAAATCATCCGACGTGGTCAACGACTCACGTCTTTGGATCGGTCATTTTCTCCTTCTTTCTTTCCTTTTTTTTTTTTTTTTTGCATTCCTGTCGGTGCTTTGCAGACGCGGAAACGAGTAATTGTTAATGTACATGGGAAATACCTCCTATTGTACAATTCAAAGTCAATCCATCTTTGTTTTATAAACACTACATCGGCCATGGCTGCAGCGAAAGACGATGTTCGAGCCTCGTTTCGCCATGCATCGCTGTCCGTGTCACTGACCCTTTTGCGGTCTAGATCTCGCTGCTGGAGCATCTGGACGCCTCTCAGATTAACTGTCTTAACGAGGAGAGTGCGCACGACCTCAAGTCGGTCCTCGCAGGCAGGAAACTGAACACGTCGGATAACGTCTACCTCGAGAGCAGCGCAGATGCCCAGCTGCTCTTGAACATTCACGTAAGTTGATTCCAATCATATCTCGGCAGCTCCCTCGGGAGACTGGGGGGGGAGTTACGAGCCATATCCCCTTGACGCCGTTGTGACTGACGCTGATACCGACTCGATCTGTTGCGACCACGACGCATATATCCCACCAGTTCAACCAAGCCGTGCGCGTCCGCACGCTCGTCCTTCGATCCTCGGCTGCGCCCGACCGTGGACCGCAGACGCTCAAGCTGCTCGTGAATAAGCCCTCGATTAGCTTTGCAGACGTCGAGGATGCCCCAGACAGGGTTTTCGCACAGATCGTGACGTTGCGCGAGGAGGACGTGCGAGACGGACGACCGGTACCGCTCAAGTTTGTGCGGTTCACCAGCGTGAACAGTTTACATGTGAGTCTCGTGTCCGTCGGTGTTTTTAGTTTTTCGTGGTGCCCGCGAGGGTCAGGCGTGCTGAACGTGCGGTCGGCTAGGTATTCGTCGAGTCAAATCAGAGCGAGGACGACGAGGTCCTAACGCGGATCGATGCGATCGACGTGCTCGGCGTTCCGGTAGAGTGCGTGGCGCGCCCCTTTCCATCCGTCTCTGGCTTACCCGACCGTACAGAGCGACTAAAAACCTGAGCGGACTCAGGCAGGACGACAACTAGCTTAGATCGGAGGCGACCGTTTCCCCCTTTCATGCATTGTAGTATCAACACTG
Organism: Leccinum longicurvipes; assembly: GCA_038093135.1. Taxonomy (NCBI): domain Eukaryota; kingdom Fungi; phylum Basidiomycota; class Agaricomycetes; order Boletales; family Boletaceae; genus Leccinum; species Leccinum longicurvipes. Next base: position 20,438 of record JBBPRP010000130.1, read on the forward strand.
TTTGCCAGAGATCGCAACGTAGTCGTACGTTTGTTAGTAATAGATCACGTCTCGTCCGTTTGTCAGCGACGATGAGCTTCACTTGCCGTCGATCTGCAACCACATGTTCCACCTTCGTCTGGCTTCTTCGTCACCCCCGAAAACCCAATTTACTTTGGTCACTTCTTTGAATCCTTCGCTCGTCTGTGGTTCTTCGTAATTGTCGCGAAAGCCGATAAAGGCGAGGTAGGGAAGGAGATCTCTCGGAGGCTAGTCAGTCGAGTCAATCAGCCAAGAAGCACACTAGATGCATGACCCGCTCTCACCTGCGACGGAGGCTGGTTATATGCACGATACAGGTTGTTATGCCATGCAAGGTCGATCGAACCTTCAAAGAGGAAACACCGCGTTCGTACGCCGAATTTCTTGGCCAGATCTACGTAAAACTTGCGCGTCGCGGTATCCCGATTCGTGTTGTCTGGTTTCGACATTCGTTACAGCGCGCGGAGAGGGAATCGACAAGCACACCTATCACGCAACTCTTGCCTTCCTTGAGAGCTTGCTCTGCAGCTTTTATGCATTTGGGTCTAGTTCCCAAGGTATCTTGGTTGACGTGCACATATCCGGCAGGCGAAAAGTGCTTGCGGTAAAAGGATGATTTTCCGAGGCAAGGAAAGCCTGTCAAGAGGACTAGTTCCGGCTGAGCCGATTTGGGAACGATTTCCGTCGTCGCTGGGGAAGGGAGGTCTGTCGCTGTCAAGAATAGGCGAAACGTCAATGGTCGAAAATGGCTAGGAGCGCGTATAGCTTACTCTTTGGGAGACTGGACACGTGGAATCCGGGGAGCTTGTAGGGAGCCTTTGGGAGGCCGAGAAAGTACTCCTGAAGGCGTGCATCGTGTGAAAAAAGGGGGGGGACAGGTGAAGCGCGCAGATGCTGACCTCGGGGGTGTGAAACAGAATATCGATATTCATAGCCCACTTTCGATCCGTCGAAGCGAAATCGTCTGCCCGCCCTGCAGCATCGCCAACGAAAAATGCAGTCTTCTTGTCTGTAGTTAATGCATCATGTCTTGTGAGTGTCTGTTCCGGAACGTGTTGATGCCATCCCACATACCGATGTCGACGTGTTGCTCCTTGAAGATACGTTCGAGCTCGTACCACATGCCGGGCATTGGTTTCCGGTACCCGTCCTTTGCACACGCAGCAAACAGGCGGAAGGGAACATCTGGCAACTTTGGTGGGAAGGGAGGGGATCGCCATGTTAGAGAAAAAGGGTAAAGACGAGGAGCGAACGAGGACACAGCGTACCGTGTGCGCAATCAGAGGAATCTTTTTCTTCCAGTCTTGCAACTCTGCCTGCCGCAGGTTCTGGTTGGAAATCAACACGATTGCGTATCTGAGACGCGCGATCACGTAGTCGTCGTCGAAAGCGAATCAATAACATTGCTGGGGCCTCGAGAGGCTAGCCACGACACGCACCCGTCATGGTGCAGCTCCTTGAGCTTCGCAGGCACGCACTGCCGCCACCACTCCCACTTGAGCGCATTGGCACCCTTGCCGCGATTCCTATGGTTCGATTTGATGACCGTCCCGTCGAGGTCGAACAAGGCGACGTTGGGACGCGCGGGCGGGTCGAGGTGGACGCCGTGTAGACACGTGCGTTTAGGTCCGAGTGCAGGCTTGAGCCATTCAAAGGTGGTCGAGGACGCGTTCTCTGTCGCGGGTTTGGTGAAAAAGGGGTGGACTGTCCGTGTCAGTTGTCGCAGCGGTCAGGGCGGGTGGTATGTGAATCGGGGTTCTTGTATGCTCACTCTTCGCGATTTTGCGGGCGCCGTTCATGGATCCGTCGTCGCCCGTGGCATTTGAGCTTTCTTGGAGCTCGGAGAGGCTGCGCTTAGTGGTAGACTCTGCGGGGTGTGTTCAGCTGAAATTAGCGCGTCGCAGGAGAAGCGAACTTACGTCCTGCAGTTGGTTGCTTTGATGGGCCAGCCTGAGGTTGGGACATGTCGGATGATGTCAAAGACACGGTTCAGTACTCTTAGGCGCGTCAAGCGCTCGTCATTGAAGTAATAAAAACGAATATATTTATTCGAGGAGCAACCTGGTTCCATGTACAATTACATACAAGTGGTGCATTATCCATCGTCTATGGTCTCGGCCCTATCTAGTTACTTTGACTTCTCGCTCAGGAACACGACACCGGGCAGGGCCTTTGACACACTCAGTCAGTCTCACACATAGATCTCCAAGGGAAACAAGCTCACCTTGCCCTCGAGGAGCTCGAGACTAGCACCGCCGCCGGTACTGACGTGACTGAGCTTGTCCTCGGCATCGTACTGCGCTGCGACAGTTGCAGTGTCCCCTCCACCGATGATGACGGTAGAGCCCTGCTTCTTGGCCTCGATGGCTGCATCGAGCAGATGTTTCGAACCACCCGCAAAGGCGGGGAACTCGAACACGCCAGGGGGTCTATGAACAGATCGTTGGTGCGCTCGTTAGGGACCTG
>JBBPRP010000131.1:0-22884 GCA_038093135.1 Leccinum longicurvipes
GACTCAAGTGCGAAACCGAAACCGAAACCTAGTCTCGCGCTCTTCCAACTGAGCTAAGGTCGGCGATGTACTTTGTACTTTTCAAGTATACTTACATGAGTCGACCTATTACATAAATGAGGCAGCCCGCCGATGTCCAATTCCGGCCCCACTAGCTTCAAGTTCGTATGATGGGTAAGAACAAGAACAAGGACGAAACACCCAACCCAACGAGTGTCGCGAACCGGGATATCCTCCAACGACTCAACTTTCTCTACCAAGCGAGTGTTCTTTTAAATGGCCTCGCGCCGTCTGGGTCCACCCACCATCATGATGCCTCGCATTCGACGGAATCTGACGACCGGCGCGCTGGAACAGAGACGACGACTCCGACACGTCCTGTGCCTGTGACGTCCCGGAAGAAGACGAGACGGCGTGTGGTATGTTGCGAGGAGCTCTCCCGGAGCTACGTCGAGACGATGAAGATCGTAGGGCAAAAGACGAACGTGAAGATGTGCGTGGTTTTCTGAGGCCGCCTCGCGAATCCATTTCCACATCCTCGTTGACCCGTCGCTCCGATCATCGACGCACAGGGACCCGTCCGTAAAACGTCGTATCTGCAAACGCTGCAGTGCCCCCCTGATCCCGGGCGTCTCCGCGACCGTCCGCATCAAAGGTCCGTGACCGAGCTATCGAAAATCATTGCGCACTAGTACTCTCGCTGACCTGACGCACATTGGTTTTTGCACAGACTCGCCCTCGCACGGTCACCTCATCGTGTACCAGTGCCATTCCTGTCAAGAAGAACGCCGCATCCCCGCACCACCCATCCTGCACGTTGACTCAAACTCCCAGACAAATAAGAACACGGACGTGGGGCAAGCTCAACAACCCACAGACGTCCCAATGACGTTGGACGCGCCCGGTTTAGTCCCTGATACTAGAAGCGCACTTCGTTCCGAGCCTCAGCACAAGCGAAAGAAGAAAAAGGGGCCCTATCCCCGCTTGCCACCTCACTTCGCCCGCGACGTCGGTCATGTTGTGTTTCGCGGGAATGAACGGCTGGACAAAACGCCCAGCGATCCATGACGGTTCGCTGGTCGTACGCAAGTTCGGGATTTGCCCGCCGCGGAGGATGGAGTGGGCCAAGCCATGGATTGCTGATCATGGAGGACGTCTCTTGGTAAGTACGAAGATAGAATCATATATATGTGAGCCAAGGGGACGCGATGAGAAACCTCGCAGAGGAAGACGCAAATATCATGATGTGTACTGAGCAGAGAACGTGAACTCCAAAATTCTACAACAAATACGCTGATAAGGATACAGTCCATGTTAGTAAAAGAACGTGTGGTATGTTTGATAGTATGGTATCAGCCCCAGATGCAGGGTGTATAGTCGGGCTGAAATCCAGCTGTCAGTATGATGACTGTCCCGATCGAAACCGACGCACGATAGTCCCGCAGAGTCCGAATACGAGGGACATATATCGTCAGAATTATCCTGTATCGCCAGCGGTCGTGTTAGCCTGGGTACGGTAGAAAAGAAAGGACGTACCGTCGGGTCATTTGGACAACAGGAGGTGTAACCCAAATCTGCAACGCTTCCGAGGGCGGATTGATTGGTATATCCCTCCCATTCTTGGCACGAGACGCTCTGATAACTGATGTCCCACACGCCAAAATCCTGTTTCGTTTTATTCACATTATACATATCCTTGTTGTATTCAAACTTACAGTAAAGCCTACGAGAACACACGCTCAGCGACCGATGACGAACAGTTTGAGCTGGACATACCATATAGGGCAGCATTGGATGGGAAGAAGTCGTTTGGGATGGACGTCGACGGCCAGGCAAGGTCAAAGTTGAGATATGCGCCGCCGCTAGCCATCACCGTTACTCTCGCACACCTTGAACATCACGGTGAAATTCACTCACGCATTAGGGCCCGACGTCGTCGCGTTACACCATCCGGTCTTGCTGAGCGGGCAGAGGTCAGTAATTTTGACGACGACAGACTTGGTCACGTTGGGATAAAAGGGAGGGTTCGCCGCGAAAGCATCCAAGAGAGTAAGTTTGAAGCATTGGCCGCAGGCAGGGCCGTACGAAGTGCTGCTCCCATACGCCATTTGGCTGAGAGCGGCTGTGGGGTAGTATGTGCTGTTCGGCGTGCATCCGCACGCCGCGATGAATCCGGTAGGGAGTGTGTAGTGTGTCATGGTTGCATGTCCGTTGGATGGGTATTGGATCCATTCCGAGGACAAAGATGCAGGGAGAAGGGACAGAAAGAAGAAAAAAGAGAGGATAGTATGCGAGTGCACAGTCGGGTATACGGCCGAAGACATTTTTTGTGCCGATGCGGCTCACCGGGGAGACATATGTGGGATATTGAGCGGTGTGTGTATTAGCGGTGACCAGGGACGGCGGTGTGTTAATTATATACCTCGGTGTCTCGTGGCGACCATGAGGCTATGAGGACTCAGATTTACAACAACAGCTTCCGACTTGTCTCGAATTCGGACGTTGATGGGCCATCCGCTCAACTTGAGGGATTTTTCCACTAACTGCCAAAGTAAAGGTGTTCAATACGGTGAAAACATACCCCGGAATTCAATGTGGGCCGCTGTCCAAGTCGGAGTAAGAGAGCAAACTCAGGCACCACCCGGCCCAACACTACTAATGTGGCACACGAAACCCTCGGTACCCACCAATTCATTACCAATTGGTACGATCTACATGAATTATGCTGATGTCAAGGTAATTACGATGTGTGTGCTGTTGGTTCATCCCACACACGCCTATGGATCCGGGAAGAGGCAGCAGATCTGAAGCGGACTGAGATTGGACAATGCCGCGACGTTCCATTGCTTACGCTGATGACGAAGCGTCCGGTCATCAAAGGCGAACCTAGGGAAAGCCGTGCCGGGCAGTCTCAGAGTCAGAGTTGGCCCGGCTATAAATAATTCCGATCTATGAACCCGCCGAATGCAAGGTCGGCCGATTCCTCTGGCAATTGTCTGCATCGATGTCCCCAGTCTCCAACAAACGTATTTACCTCCAGGAATACGCCACAGGTGAGAATTGATTCAAGAAAGTATCTCTGATTGAGGTGCATTACATCTCACACCCGCTCCAGGTTATCCTGCTCCCGGCGAGACGACTGCGTTCGATGTTAGCGAGACCATCGACCTGGAGAACGTCCCTTTGAACGGTGGTGTGCTGCTCAAGACCCTCGTGCTCGCTTTGGAACCATATCTCTTGGCCAGAATGAGACCATTCATGCCGGTGAGTATCCCTTTGACACACCGTTCACTCACGACGATGAATGTGGTCTATATTTATTCTCATGTATAGAGCAGGTATCAGATCGGCGAGTCGTAAGGAGTTTCTCCCAGAAATAGTCATCACTTTATCAAACTTACGCATTGTCTATAGGATCGAAGGATGTGGTATCGGAGTCGTCGTGCGTTCCGAGGACCCAGCGTTTCAGGCCGGGGATCGCCTGCATGGGTGTTACCGTGAGCGCGATGGTCGTATATTATCTAACAATACAGCATTGTCAACTCGTTTTGCAGCATTCCAGGAATACTCAATACATCACGACGCTGCGTCGTTCAGAAAGATACATAATGAATATAACCTGCCTCTGAGCTTTTTTGTGGGTGTCCTTGGCATGTCTGGTAAGTTTTCTTTTATCCTGTCGTCGTTGTGGACACCTGCGCTGATGGTTGTCCATAGGTCAAACCGCGTATTTCGGTTGGAAGGAATTTTCACATGCAAAGAAGGTTAGCTTCATTGTACATGCCCTGCTTATGCAGTTTACGCCTCGATCCACGTCAGGGAGAAGTGGTATTCGTCACTAGCGGTGCCGGTGGAGTGGGATCGTAAGTTTACTCTGTGGCACTCCATGCGTGGGTTGCTCGACACGAACCATATTTTCAGTCTAGTGATTCAGCTCGCGAAGCGGGACGGATTGAAAGTAATCGCATCTGCCGGTTCGGATGACAAGGTCGAATTCCTGAGAGAGCTGGGCGCCGACGTGGCATTTAATTACAAGACGACCAAAACGTCCGAGATCTTGAAAAGGGAAGGCCCGATCGATGTGTATGTCTTTTTTGCTGTTCAAATCCAGATGCTCTGCCGCACATATGTTCTGACCCGGAAGTGCTAGCTATTGGGACAACGTGGGCGGTGAAGTACTGGAAGCTGCGCTGTACGCAGCTGCAAGGCATGCCCGATTTATCGTCAGTCTAGTCCAACCATTTCGTACGCGTGCTCACGCGTAATTTACTGTCAGGAATGTGGGATGATCGCTGGGTATAGCGGCGAGGCCAAACCAATTTCGGTGAGTACTTCATTCAAACAAAGAAAAAACAAACATCCATCGCGACACTACGAAATTGGACTCGACAGAACTTGATCACTGTGGTCCCCAAGGAAATCTCGATTCATGGATTTGTCGTCGACACGCTCTCTCCGAAATATCTGGAGACGTTCGAGCGGGAAGTACCTGCTTTGGTAGCGAGGAAGGAGTTGACATACAGGGAGGATATTACGAGGGGACTAGAAAACGCTGAGGTGGCGTTCGACAAGTTTATGAAGGGTGTGTTTATCGGGAAGAGCGTGGTGATAGTGGCGGACGAGTAAGCAGGCTGTGTTTCAAATTAGCAAACCATTACATGTTCGGTTGGGTGCCATTTTTATCCTCCCTTTTGTTACTGTAAACCAGATTAGTCAGAGTCCATGTCAAAGACACTTGCATCGACACATGTGATTGGGATCCCTTCCGTACTCAGCCACATCGCCAGACCTCTCGAGTTGATGAATCTGCTCATATGATTTATCATTGTCAAGGGCTCACTACGTAATACCTCAGTATTCAATACTGGGGACTCAAATGTAAAAAGAAAACAGTGAAAAAATGAAGTGGGCGAAGTCATACTGATTGAATCTATTAATGAATGGACCGTGTAAAATCCACAATGTCGGGGATGAGTGTGTATATAAAACGAAAGAAAGAGAATATCCGCCATAGTCCGTATGTTAAATTGCCTTGTAACCCAAATAACAGGAACAGAGAACGATGATAAGTATGTACCTCTTAGTAGTATTATGCTTCGCCCATCGCAGACACCGTTATTGCTCGGTCTCTGATGGTCAACTTGAACGGGAATGGACGGGGCGATCTGTAGGTTGAACGTCGCGTCGTCAATCCACCAACCGATCCAAGACAGAAATAAGAGAGGGCAAAGGGATAAGTTTGGTACTCACACAGTGACCCCACTGGTCCACTGCACGTTCTCGATCCCCCACCCTTCCTCCACCTTGCTGAACTCGAAGCACGACAGCAGCGTCACCATCGTCAGCCAGACGGTCGCGTCCGCGAAGTATTTCCCCACGCATGTCCGTCGCCCCCCACCGAACACGAATTGGACCTTGTCCTCCGTCAGTGACTGCGATTCGGTCAAGAACCGCTCAGGTCGAAACACTTCAGGCTCGGAATACTTGTCGGAGCGGCTCATAGCCCTGCGTAGTTGAACCACGGGATAGTGGATAGATCAATTTGATGTCGATGAATCAGGTTATATTAGTGTCGGGGTGGCTGCTGACCCACCAAATATTAATCATGACCATAGCGCCTATTATCATAAACAAAAAGTCAGCTTCCGCTTCTAAATCAATGTCGAGCATACCCACCTTTTGGAACATAGTAACCCCCATAAACGTCAGACTGACTCGTCGCATGCGGGAGCCCTACAGATCCCCCAGCCGAGGTTTCGATGAGTTTCCTTACTCGCCCCTAGTAAACGACACCGAAAGACACGTACCCAAGGGACTAGGCGGATGCCATCGCCACAATTCACGAAGCACAGCATCGATATAAGGTAAGGACGACCGGTCATCAAAACGAGGTAATCGATCAAGCCCGACGACCTTGTCGATATGTTCCTGAGCACGGAGCTGCACATCAGGGTAGAGCACCATTGCAAGAACAAAACACAGGATGGCAGTATCTGTCTGAGGTGCGCCAAGCAGATTCGTTGAGATGGGAAGGTCTCGCACGCGGCAAGTACAAGTTGAGGATGTGTCTGCTTACCGTGCCAGTTGCAGCTGTGATGGAAATACGACGTTAGTGGGAGACGGGAAAACGTGATTCTGGGGGCTAACCTCCGAACACCGTCGATGCGGAGCCTTTGATAGCCTCGCGTATCGTGTCGTAATCTTCTCGGCCGGCATAGTTTGACAATAGATCTGCTACCATCGAAGGCGGAGCCTCTCCAGACGCCTACAAAATACGGTCAACGCCCGAACGTGTCGTAAGATAGAACTCGACCTACCATTGCATCCACCGTGAATTTGAACGGAGCCTCGAGCATCTCCTTACAATACACCCGGCACTGCAGCGCGTCGCGTCGATACTGCGAACCAGGCATCCACGTCGGAATATACTTAACTACCGACGACCATATGAATAAAAATCGCTTACGAGTTCCAGAAGGAGAAGCAAGAAAAGGGAGATAGCCGTTACACGTACTGATGGGAAACGTGGACGCAAGCGCCTCTCTCTCGGGCGTCATCGAATGCATCGAAAATTTGAGCATGCGGTCTACCACATCGACGAGCCTATCGCTCTTCGGTTGCGTCTCGTACCCGTACACGATGGCCATGATCACAGACGTAGCATGTCTATTGCAAAACACAGCGTTAGCATGCCACACACTGTAATTACGACACAGGCAGGGCATGAGAAACAAACAGCGGGTCACGTACGTGTGAAGTATATCCAGACACTCGTCCGGTGAATTAATGATTGCCTTGACCAGGGGTCCTTGTTTTCGGTGCATGATTGGGTGCATGTGACCGGGGACGGCAGCAGCCCGGAAAGTCTGGTGCAACAATCGTCGATGGAACCGCCACCGGTCACCGTAAGGAAGGAAACCCGAGTTGAATCCGATACCAAAGCTATACGATCAAATGCAATGGAAATGAATAGGATATTAGACAAAGTCGTTCGCCAGGTCTGAATGACAGGAGATGCGCACTCACAAATCGTTGGTCACGTAGTGCGGTCTATCATTATAGATCGACGACCGCCTATCGATCAATTGCTGCACAAGCTCCTCCGAGTTGAAAATGATCACATCTCTGCCCAAGATACGAGCGTAGACTAGTGGACCTACATGCCCCATGCGATGGTGACTCGATCAGACAGTGGATACTCTGAGATCGTATCAGGGGGACTCACCATACTGCTCAGCCCAAGTGGTGTAAGTCAACCACGGAGTCCTACGACTGATATCGAACGAGTTTCCAATGATGGGCAGCGGTACCGGGCCCGGGGGAAGCGTCAATCCTAGCGGGAGTGCGTTCTTCCGTCGTCGATATATGAGGACCCCAGTAATCAAAGTCGCAAGAAGCAACAGCAGAGGGCCTTTCTCCATGTCAGAAACACGAACCGACGACGTGCGAACGATGGGGGACGTTTGAGCAAGAAACCTTGCAACGTCTGCCTCTGGCTGGATTCTTATATCGACAAAAGAAAGAAAAAAAAAGACTAAAATAAGATAAAATTGAACCCAACGGACCTGAAAGAATTTTATGGGCTCAGGCTCCAAGCCGTTTACAGCACGACTTTACCGAGAGGCTTCCTAATCGAGCGTAGTAACACTTTGACTCGGAGAAGATTTTGGTGACGCTGCCCCGGCGCCTTCCATGCCCCGCTGTCACATCATTTGCAATGGAAACTTGACTTTGTTCTTGCCGCCATCTAAGACCCTCCTTAGAATTTTGCCCCCGTTGTCTCAGACAACTTCACGCTGCCGATGGTTATGTGTTCTCGCTACGATTGACTTAGTTGCCCGTCTTTACACAACCTTCCGAACTTTTGATATTCACTTTCGGCACCAAGTTGTGTCATCCCGCAAATAGCTCCTTCAGGAACGACGACCCTTGAAGCTCGCTCTCCCCGTTATGCAGCATTCTTGTTTGCCGGTCCCCACAGGCAACAAGCACCGTAATAACGTTACGTACGCATCATTGCACTCTGAAAGTTTGTCTCTTCCGATCACCCCGGTCAGTGGGTCCAGTCAGTTGCCTCGGACACGTTTGGTGCCTGGGACTGGACCCACAACGCAATGGCAGATTGCATGCTGCACATCAATGCTGACGCAGACCCACCAGACGAGCTATTGAACCCGGCGCCTTCAAGAATCAGCTATCATAGGGCTCGTCGGCGATGAAAATTTTTGTTCCGTCAAAGGCGGTTACAACTCGGGTGCACTTCTGTCGCCTTCGAGTTGGTGAACTGTTAGCTCCGCTCGCTTCGAACGTGATTCGGAATACCCTTCAGGCTAGCGGTCGTATGTCCCGTGAAGTTCAAGTTAGGTTCTAGTAGGTGCGTTGACTTGAGGCTAGTTTATCTGATCTGAATCATGCAATCTATTTATCGTTCAATCAAAGTGAAGAGACACAACTTCCGGGACTGTTTCAAGTCATTGTGCATGTATACGGGGAGGTGGAGGCTTAGAGTTGGAACTTATCCGTGGAATATTCCATTCGCACCGGGTGGAACGTTTGCGAACAAGAAACTTTAGATTTGAATCCGTGATCTGAGTCGTCCATTAATCGATTAATTTACCGTATCGGTGCCAATATTCATCAATGGCCCGGCGGGTCGAAACAAAAAATAAAACTATTCTGTCATTGAGTGCCAAGCCGCCAACGTACTTACGGTTGTGACGACTCATTCGCGTTGTGACCGCTTTTCTAATCAGTCTCAAATGACTATCAGTGAAAGAAGTCAAGGGCATATCCTGGTGTGAATTTGTCTAGCCGCATCTTGAAGCCCGTTGTTTTTTGTTTTGTTTCTCTATACATTGTTTAGTCCCACGACGAGTGGGGACTTATAAAAGATGAGCTGGATGAGGCGTCGGAGGCAGTATCATGACATCGCTAGACAAATAAAATATGTGTTGACTACTACCTCCTCGACGGCGAAGTTGCCATAAAGAGATCAGCCCGATGGGAGGCGACGATCGGGAAGGTTCAGCGACCGTGCCTAGGAACCACCGTCTTCGAATCATGACAGACGCCTAGGGAGGACAGTTCGTGAGGACGCGTAACGATGATACCAATACGGCATCAAAATCCCCTTCCCTCCTCCCTGACGCCTTTTGTTGCATAGTAGTTATTGAATATTCACGTTAGTGCCGTTCAGGTCACCCCCCGCCCAACAAACGACAAAAATCAAATAGATATACTTACGCACACATCGAGCCCTCCATCGAAACCTCCCATTTGATCACCGCCTAGCCCACGCCCCATCTAAACGATCCAACACCCCCTGCACCTCTCTCACCGCCGACTTCCGCTGCATCCTCGCCTCTGGCCAATCTCCCCCCGACACGTGCAGCGCGTCCAGTCGCAACAATGATTGTAACAACAGCTCTGACAGTCGTGTGTGGTCTACTGGCGTCGGTCTAGTGGCCGGCGCAGGCGCAGGGAAGGGCTCGGCAACAGCGTGTGTTTGAGTTTGAGGCTCGTTGGACTGAGGCGGCGGTGGCGGGAGCGCCCGCACGAACGCGTCCACGTCCGGCACGAGCGTCTCCCTCACCCTCTCCAGCTCCGCCCGGATCGCCATGATCGTGCCTTCTTCTGTCTGCGGTGCCTTTGATGGTTTGGGTATTGCTGCTGTGGCACCAGAACCGGCACCAGGAGTAGTAGGGGGCTTCTCAGAGAGGGTATGTCCCCCGATCAACGCGATCGTCGCGTTTTCCTTGAGTTTATAAGTCGATACTGAAATAGAAAAAAAGGTAGTTGGTCATCCACGAGGGTATGGAGCCATGTATTCACGGCCAACAAACGAACGTCAGCGTCGTCGACCACCAAACCAAACAGAAAGGGGGGAGGGGCGGTGAGCGAGGGCAAATTTAAGGCAAGACCACGCACAAGGAGCCCAATCATCTTTCATCACCGCACCCTTGTACACCAGCTTGAACGACCCCACAGGCAAATGCGTGTACTCTGCCAGATCCGCCCTCAGCTTGCCCAGAGGCGTGTCGAGCGGTGGGATCGGGAAATGGAGAACGTCGCGACCCCATTTGACGTGAATCATCTCGGAGAAGTTGAACCTGGGCTTGGACTTGGGCTTATGATTGTCCTTGAGCGAATTAAAGATATACTGGCACCCGGAACGGAGGAGCGCGAGGGCCGCACGGAAGATCAGCACGAGGCTGAGCGCGACTAATAATTATATTAATTCGTTCAGGTCAGGTCGGGGATGAGGAGAGAGATATCGGAATTGAATCACCAGAGTAGAGCGAAGACAGCTTGAAAGCTTTGACCTTGGTAATCTGTGTGGAGTCTTTACTGGAACTAGCCCTGGCCGGAAACGGAAAAAGAAAACAAAAAAAAACGTCGGAATTCTATTTTTGGCACCGGGTATTGATGCAAACTGCTCGTGCAATGTAAACCTTTCGGAACATCAATCTCTCAGACCTTCAAAATTCTACGAGGCACTTATGTACTCGAATAGAGCACAAAAGTTTGATAGTAGTTAAAAGGCGTTGCGATCGCAAATCAGCAAAATCTGTCGAAATGACCAAAGGTACTTGACATCGGAACCCTAGATCTGGGCAATCAAGCCTTCAGGTTCATGCAGCAAGATGAAACCTGGAGGTTATGAGGTAGTCCATGAAGTTCCCTACGATATAAGAAAAACACGCGAGGTAAAGATCTAAGCTTAATTCTTGAGGCCTGAGGCCTGAGTCGAGTCAATCTCACTGATTGTCGCGGAGCCTCGAGAGCAACAAATTTCAATGTCCATGGCCGCCGTCTCTCAATTACCAATAAAAATCCGTATGTAGCTAGATTGATTCAGTCTGAGTCCATGTCCTCAACATCCGGAGCCATCGTAGTGTCATGACGAGTAGTAAAGATCGAGATTGAATGTGCTTCTGATCAACAGTACAGAAGAAACAAAAGAGTATTCTAAGAGATACAACAAGCAGTAAGCCACAATGAACCAGTGAGACAACAACAGCTATCGTGACAATGAAACAACAAGAAAGTGACCAGATGGATGATGATGATGACCGAAAACACCACAAGCAAAGAAAAAGCTTGAATGAATCACGAAATGGAAAGAATAACGTAGCTAAGCCGTTGGTAAGTAGATTCGGGAATGCGATGTACGTAGCCAGGATGGGAGGTGGGTATTAGACGACCAGCGTTGATAACATACATGCCAGAGGATAGAAGGGTAAATCGCGACATGACGGGGTCTCGGGGAGGTTACGCTCCCGGTAACCAAATGGATGAGTGGAATACCTGTGTCGCATGATTTTCCATGGTTTGTGGGGCACTACAGATTGACAGGTCCTGCGCACGATGAGTGACAGGTGTATTTCCTAGCTCCACAAGCTGTCAAGCTTCATCGATCGCGGGGCGAAGAGCGTGGAGACGAGTTAGTTCTCCTCAAGAGGGTGTCACAACGTGAAAGCGTCTTTTTAGGTATTGCGCTCACTCGTAGATCGCTAACCCACGTCGCCCCCGTTCGCGCCACTCGATTGCGCGCGTCGCCCATTCTGCCATGTTGACCTCACGTTCTGCGTCCATTTTCATCCACGAGTGTTCCTGTCGCTTCTGATCAGTACACATGTCACCCGGATACCACATAGGAGCAGTACTCGCCAGCAATTCAGGATATGTTGCTCGCTCATCCGCGTTTTTGATCAGGCACCGCCGTACCCAGTCACGTGCTTCGGGTGACCATTTCCGGAGGAATGGCTTTCCCTCACCATTTTCACCCACGCCTGCGATTTGTAGGGTATCAACAACTTCATCGGAGGTTTCGTCGTCCTCCGGGAGTTCAGGTGCTTCACCGTCGACTATAGCACTGAGCTGCGCGAAAACGTTTTCGTACGTTTCAGGGGGGTAAGGGTATCTGGGGCGAATACACGTAAGACAAGCGCAGGGTAAGGAAAGAGGACAAAACTCACTTTCCCCTAGCAATCTCCACGATGGAAAGGCCAAGAGACCACACATCAGCGCTAACAGTATATGAGGTAAAGGCTTCGTCAACGTTTGACGACGGCGAGGACCCTTTTATCCGTTCGGGCTGTGTATTGTGACCAAAGAAGGCATTAATAACCGCATCGATGACACGATGGACAACGTGGCGGAAAAATGAAGATTACCACAGGAAACATGACTCACAGCCATATAACTCTGGCACCCGACGTTCGTGCGCGCTATACTTTTTTCGAGTTGGCCACTCACACCGAAATCGCACAACTTGATTTCGCCTTTGCAGTTGACGAGGACATTAGTCGGTTTTACGTCGCGGTGCATGACACCAAGTTGATCCTTGAGAAAGGCAAGACCCTTGGTCATCGATGACGCGATGCGTCCCAGGTGTTCTTCGGTCAGAGGAGCCGGGCTAGAAGTCCAAGCAGAACCTGGACTGGAGGAAACGCTAGGGGGAAGGGAAACATTGCCGTTTGGGAAACAGCAGAGGGAGGCAAGGGAACCACCATCCATGTGCTCCATGCAATAGTAGACGCAGGATTCAACAAAGAACGCTCCATAAAAATCGACGATAAACGGGCTTATGGCACGATGAAGGATATCAAGTTCCATGAGGATGCCGTTAAGCCTTGTGGAGTCGAGTTCTAGACGGATTTCCTAAAGTTGGTGCAGACAGAAACGGGGTACAGGTTAATATGGAATGGATGACGTATGTGGAGTGGAAAGATCGGAGGGAACTGCGCACCTTCATGGCCATGGTAACATTGGTGGGCTTGTGAAGAACTCTTTTTACGGTTCCATAGTTGCCTCGACCGAGTTCGTTTTCGAGAACAAGCTGCTCCATGTTGATCGCATACGAAGAACCGTTTGAGAAATCGACACCCGAGGCATGGAGGACGGCTTTCCCGGCGAAATTGAGTCGACCTGATGGATCCCTGATCGGAAGATAAAAGATGAGAAGGATGTCATAAAAAAAGAAAGCAGACATACACGATTCTGTTGAAATTTGCAAAGGGGGTATCGAAGGTGTTGGGGGCACGACGACCAGCATCGGCCAAGGATGGTCTGCCTGCACCGAGACCAGCGTTTGCGGCGCCGATGGAAGCATCTGGATTGATATCGGACAACTTGAAGCCGGGCTTATTGCGCTTGGTAGGGGGAACAGGGGCTGACGCACGACCACGGAGGGCGGCCGGGGGAGGGAAGGAGTTGGCCTGGTGGGCGAGAGGACGCTGCATGTCGTCTAAATTTGTACGCTGTAGAGCCTGTGCAGCGGAGTCAATGGCGAAGGAAGCGGAGCCCGGAGAGCCAGGAGAGCCGCGGTTGAGCATCTGACAAGAAAAAAGTGAGAAGAAAGACGTAAAGAAAGACAAGGTGACGTACTGCCATCATTTTTGCCTGAAGAGATGGCGGAATTGGTGCGTTTCCACCTCTGTTGGAGAGAAGTCCGCTGAGGGTGTTTCGGGGAGGAGCGCCAGGTTGGCCGGGTGGCTGGGTGCGGTTTGGTTGCCTCTGGGATGAGAGAGGAACCCTTGTCTGTGACTGACTCGAGAAGTCGTTGAGGGCGTCGTGGTCATGGCCGGTGTGTTGCATTTGGGACCGGGAAGAGGACACGGGGAGGACGTGGAGGAGAACAGCGATAATCGAGATTTCCATATATATTTGTAGCCTTCTCTATGAGGCAACCGTCACGCTTGCTAATGTCACGGCTAGTGTCAGGGGCAGACTATCATGCACCTCAGAGTCGTCAGTTGTGTCTCCGTGGCGGTTCTCTGCTCCACGTCGAGTTGTCGTCGTGTCAGCCATCTCCGCGGTCATGCGACTGTCGATTGCAGTCGATAAGGCTGTCGCAGGTGACTACGTACTTCACACATACGAGATGCTGTGAAGCGTTTTCCACCCGAACTGAATTGATGGGGTTTCATCTCCGTACCGTGAGTCAACTGGGAAGATTGTCAGAGTCCCCGCATAGACGTTGGCCTGTTGCACTTTGGATGATCCGTCCGATAAATCGGCAGGTTGATCCGCTCCGTGAAAGAAAACAATAGCAACTGACATCATCCCTCGTCGACGATCCCATATACCCCCGGGTTCGGCGGTCGACCTTCTCTCACGGGATCGGAGCTTTGTGGCCCGTCCACTACTCCAAGACGTTGTATATGTGAGTCCACTTGAATCCGGAACTGGAACAAAGAGATGTTGATATGATATTTCACTCTGACTATGTCATGACCCTGCGGCAAGTCATCCGGTGTCGAACAAACGTCAAGATACATTATTATTCTCCCTTGCCAGAGCCGTAAACCATGGCGTCATCATCACTCTAAACAAGCGTGCGCGATTGGTTCAAGACACTCTATTCATCTCCCATCCGGGATCACCCGATGAGAGTGTTTACTCTCCTCGTCATCCAAGCCTTTCGTCACCCCCGAAAGCAAGGTAACCTATTCTTCTTTTTCGCCTTTTGTGGTCTTCCGCTCTTGATCCGCCACTGCACTGCACTCAGATTCAGCTTACAGGCTCCGTATGTCAATTCAATCTTCCACCAAATCCATCCAGTACAATAACTCCTTCCGACTCGATCGGTGGCAGAGCTTCGAGACGCTCATGATGGCCTTCCTCGTGTCTGCTTACACGTGTTCCAATGTCTCTCTGCACAGCTAATAATAACCATGCGGCATCATCGACATGACGTCAATTCACTGAGGCCGTGAACACATCAATCCTGCTTGGGAGGCGTGTGCGGTGGGACGCTGAGGAGAATGAAAGAGACTGATGCCAATACTCCACCCCATCATGGGATAGGGACAGCAAGCTCGAGCACTGCACCACATTCGTCTCGATATTTATGCAGAACTCCGAGTAACCCTCGGCTTGCATGTCTTTAGATCCTCTGCCAGTGGCTCTCAGAGCGTGGCCGTGTGTTTCCCCCCTGTCTCACACGGATACACGCCTTCGCTGTCCACATAGGCTAGGCCGAGCTCACAATTCCAACATCGCCGGTTCTGTCGAGCGTCATGTTGGAACAATCTGATGCGTTTGCTACTATGCTCTAATCGGCTGGTCGATGCTTCCCGGGTGGTCCGGAAAAGGTCACATCGTTGCGACACGATCGTTCTCGGCCTAGACAAACTCGTTTTCCGGCGCATGGGATTGGCATGCCTCTGATCAGTCATGATGCATGATGCATGAGCTTGAACGATATTCTCGTCCCAATTACATAAATTAGGACAGCCATCTCCCGACATCTTTTCATTCCGTGTCACGTCGATGCATACTAGTTGGACGCGATTCCCTACTCGGTGCTCCCGACTACCATTCCACTCGAAGTAGATGTCTCAGGGATGTTCACTGGCACATGCATACTACCAATAACGCATGTATTCAAGCTGGCGTACATGTAAACTGTATCGCGTACGACGCGATCCATGCTCGAATGTATCTAGATTGTCCGTTATAATATAAGGGAAACAAGTTATCAAACCAACTCGAACGGTGCATGCACGAGAACAAGACACCAACCATCCATGTGAGTATGCAAAAAACCGTTCTAATCAAAACGGTCGCGGTACGTTGACGGTCCCTCCCGGTCCGGTAACACCACCACCGCCCCAGCATCCCCACCCACTCCACACGACCCAGATGACCAAGAAATGCAACACGGTCGCGTAACTCACGAACGCCAGCCTCGCGCGACGATCCCCAAGAACCGAACGCGTGAGCGTCAGGAGGAGACGTTCCGGGAGCGGCAGAGAGGTGTATGCTTGCGACGCTTCCTAGAATTCGCGTGAAGCAAAAGAAAACGTAAGAGGAGAGAAAGGCAAGATAAGACAGTCCCGGAGGCACGTACCCTTCCCCGAAATGCTTCAAACGGATTCATCGTCTCCTCATACCTCTGCCTCCACCTCCCTAGCTCCACCTCATCCTCATCCCCCGCGCTGCCCACGACTCTTGACTTGCCATTCCGCCGCGAATTCGAATTCGATGACGACGTTCCAGGAAGCGGATCCAACTGTGACACCGACGACGTCTCGCGATAACTCTGCATGTACCGCACCTTCTCATACAGCTTCAGGTTATCCGACTGCAACGACTTGATCTCGGAACGGAGCTCGGAAATCGCGTGGAATTGACGACGGAGTTCCTGCAATGCCATGCCACAGGAATCCCAGAATAAGCACCCAGGCTGTAAGTAAGAAAACAAGAAACCACGTTCTTACCTCTTCCAACTCAGCGTTCCGTGTTCTGAATCGGTCTCGTTGACTCGTCACGATGGGCAATATCGACGTGTCGGCAGACGAGGTGAACGGAATCGGGGTGCTTCGGGTTGTACTCCCGGACGGCTCAGCATTCTTGCTCTTGGATACTTCCAAACCGAGGTCCAGTCCAAGGCTGGCCAGTGCGTCATCAACTCGCGCCGTTCCGCCGGTGCTCGCGGCCTGTACAGAACGGTTATCGACTGCGAGGAGGTCTGTCTCGAGTTTCTCGTTCAGAGATTTCTGCTTGGAGAGCTCTACCCGAGCCGTATCGAGCTCCGACTGCGTCGACTGGAGGGACTCTTCCAGAGATGTGTGTAGTATCTGGGTAGGAGTACAAAATACGAGTGAGCTCGGGTTGGTGAAAGGTGAAGGAAACTCACCCTGAAACGCGTCAGCTCTTCGAGGATGCGCTTATTCTTGTTCGCAAGGAGCACCTCGAGGCTCTTTCCGTGCTGTGCATTCGCCTTGTCGGCATTGGGGTCAGGTAGATGCACGCCTTCTGACTCGTGAGAGGACCAATCGTCGCCATCTGCGTCAGAGGCGTCGTCGTCCAGACCGCCAAATTCAACGTACTATCAGCAAGGCATGGAAGTCACGTTTGATATGTACAGGGGGCGTGTACGAACTTACCTTCATGATCTCGAGCTCCCTCTTAATCTCATCATAGTCGGCGTACGTTGCAATCTTCTGCTTGAGTGTGCCCACTTCCGCTTGCAATTCTGTCTTGTCCCTCTCTGCACGCCTCGCCACATCTTCGTCGTTTCTCACCAATTGGGTCTGTGCGGTAGAAAGTTGTGATTGGGCAGAGATAAGTTGGGTCGTTAGGTCTGCATTGGTCGATTCGAGAGTGGACAGACGCGACTGGAGGCTCGTTATCCTATACCACTAGTCAGACTGTGCAATATATGCGGCCCAGAACCCACAAACGCACATTTCTGTGTTCTCGCTCCCTGCCCTTAGCGCTTCGATCTCGGCACGCAGTTCCTCCTGTCACGTCGAACATAAAATCCCTGCAGTCAGGATATAAACATCAAGGAGACGTACATTCCTCCCTTCGACGGTTGCGACTCTACTGTTCGCCCGCTCAAGATCGGCTAGGACCATGTCTGCCTCAGCCAAGCGGGAGACGAGGTCCTGATCAGCACGAGAACTGGCATCCAAAAGACGCGCCTGGTTAGTCTCGTTTGACAGCCGAAGTTCGCGAAGCTGCGACTTGTAAAGTGTGACTTGGCGCGTCAAATCCTGTTCGCTGCAGCACGTACAACGAACGAAAACGAAAAAGCGAAGACGGCGATGAGCCCCGACTGAACATGTGCCGATACGTAAAGCTGCTCACCGCTCTTCATAGTTTCGCATGCGTTCGTCGTATGTCGCATTCAGCTCGTTCTCCTTTTGCGAGACCTTGTCGGCGATCACCTCGTCCATCTGGCTCAACAGATTTGATGAATATACCATCGCCGTCCCGATCCCGACATTGTCTCGTGCGAAACGCTCACCTTGCCTTCCAGGGTCTCCAGCTTCCTCTTCGTACCCTCCAATGAGCCATTCTCCCGCTTCAATTCAACGTTTTCGCCCTTGAGTCTCGCAGCCTCGGCCTTGAGCGTACTGACTTCGGCAGTCAGCAACGTATTCGTCTCAGTGGTGATAGTCTGTTCCACAACTGCTTCGAGGAGAGGATACGGATCCGGGGCTTCTGCAAGGACTTTGTAAACATTGAGAAAGGCTGACTCGGCGACTTTGGAGCGTTTCGTGAGGTTGTCGATCTCTTGTTGGTATGCTATACGGAATGGGATAAGAATGGTGTAGTTCGTCGAAAGAGGTGAGTGCAACCGACACTCATGGCTGTGAGATCGAGAAGCATACCTTTAAGCAGCCCCTTGAACGAATTGATTTTTTCGTCGTCTGGGATTTTCTTGAACTCTGTATGCGCAGGGGTGCGAGTTAGTTCGAGTGAAATAAACTCGGAAGACATCCATGCCGAGCGTACCTTTGGTGCGCTCTGCCAACCCCTTGCGACTGACCACGTTCTCTTTCTGGTTCTCAACGATCTCGATGCCTTGTGCGTCAAGTGTTTTCTGGAGTTCGTGGAGGTCGATGGCTGGTCCGGGTGAGGGGAGCAGGAGCGACGGTACATATTAACTGTGGCTTGAGCGGATGAGTCTGTGCTCACCTTTCCATGTCGCAAGTGCTCCAGAGAAGTTGTGTTGTTCCATTGAGCCAATAGTGGTGTTTGTTCCAAGCTCAGGTGACGAAGTACGGATATCTTCTAATCACGTGTAATCTGATATTCATCACGTGCTGTATCGCGTCGCGCCATCCGTGTGCACTGTCATCTTCCACTCAAGTAAGAGTCAAGATGTTAACAATTTGAACATAATGCTCACGCTCATTTGGAACGTAAGTTCGGAAGATTCCTAGTTTTACTTTACTCATGCAAAATATAGTTTATGTGCCTACCTTTAATGATCTTGGCCACAGCCATGTTGTGTTGTGGCTGTGACTTGGCTGTCTTTAGACTCTTTAGAGCTGCCATGGATGACCCACTGGGCTTCTTGCTACAATTGACAATCAAAACCTTGAATTTTGCAGTAGCATCAATGGAAGTGACATCCATCAATGCAGCCACAATCTTGGTTTCACTGGAGGTTTGGACTGCAATGCAATGGCTACATCTTGTTGCAGTCCACCACTGTAAACAATTGCTAAGCAACTACCAGCACAAGTTCCTCATGCTGGAAATTTCCAGTACTCCACTATTGTAATGTATTATTGTGATTTGTTAGTATTATTAATTGGGCCACTAGGAGGCCTCCATTCAAGCCATTTGAGATTTGATCCACCATTCAGCACAACATTGTAGACAGGCAGAAGATGAGTCTAATGACTGGTGTCCTGAAGGACTGCATCATCATGTTTCCATGGGTTAACTCTGATCTCTTTGTTCAATACATGTGAAATTTGACTATCATGGATGAGATTTTTTGAGGACCTGAAGTGACTGGGCTGTCTGTTGCCAATGTTCTCCATTTAGTTGCAATCATCTCACACACCTGCAACATATACACAGTAAGGTTCATTAGCAAACTTAGGGTACACTGTACAGACCTGAGTAGGTCCATACAGCCTCTATAGCCTCTACAGCCTCTCCAGATATGTCCCTCACTGGAGATGACTGTATAGGCCTACAGAGAGCTTAGACCATCTGTAAATGGTCTGTAGAAGGTCTGTAGAAGGTCTATAGGTGGTCTGTCAATAATCTGTACACTGTCTGTAGAGGATCTGTAGAAGGTCTATGAAAGGTCTGTGAAAGTCTATAGAAGTTTGTAGGAGGGACTATCAAATACCATTACTATTGATCAAAATATTAACATCTACCTTATGTTATCTCTTAACTCCAACTATAGTACTATTATGTACTGATTAAACCAATCTATTTACATCAACCTACTATATCATACATTAACTATCAAACCACATAATTACATTTCTAATACATCATCTAAGTTAAGCACATGGTCCTCAACCACAACAGTTACTGTAAAGTCCTTTGTTTAACCATACTGCTGGAACAACACATAATACTGCAAGATAACTATTACTATTATTATAAATACTATTCAATAGATATACATATGTATATATACCAGTGTTCCCATGTAGTACTCTATTATGGCTACACTTTTGTATATGTTTGACTACTATACTTTCCACTATACTTTTTACTACACTTTTTACTATACTTTCATTACACTTTTCACTACACTTTCACTATACTTCTCACTACACTTTACTACACCTTTTACTACACTTTTTACTACACTTTTTACTATACTTTTACTACAATGTTTACTATACTAACTAGTGTCTCTCCTAACCCAGTCTAGTCAATGTATTGTCTCCTAACCCAGTCCAACCAATGCCTTGTATCCTAATCCAGTCTAATCAATATGTTGCCTCCTAACCCAGTCTAACCACTAACCAGGCACCAACCAGAACTAGCCAAGTACTAATCAAGTACACTAACTAGTCTTGCTTCCACTGGTGTATTGTACTGGCATCAGTTATAGCTAAGAGAAGGTATAGAAACCCTTAATACATTTATTCCCTTGAGATCTACTATCTCCTTA
The DNA here is from genome assembly GCA_038093135.1 of Leccinum longicurvipes. Classification (NCBI taxonomy): domain Eukaryota; kingdom Fungi; phylum Basidiomycota; class Agaricomycetes; order Boletales; family Boletaceae; genus Leccinum; species Leccinum longicurvipes. Next base: position 20,393 of record JBBPRP010000131.1, read on the forward strand.
CTGTCTTGGCCTCTCTGATGGGTTTCAAAGTACCATTTTGAGTTTTTCAGTAATAAAAACACATAAAAATATCCATTTGACATATGGTCAAAGCAACTATATGGACACTTGATGTTTATATAGATACAACCCTCACAATAGTTTGGAGACTCTTCAATCAGAATTGAATCCAGGAGAAATGAAATATATGCAACTACATGGTAGAAAATTCAAAGCCTGGTTTAGGAGGAAAGTCATTGGTTAGTCCAAGTTAGGAGGCAAGATATTAGTTAGACTAGGTTAGGTGGCAGACATGGGCTAGACTGGGTTATGAGAGACATTGGTTAGACTGGATTAGGAGAGATATTGTTTAGACTGGGTTAAAAGGCAGAATATTTATTAGACTAGGTTAGGAGGCAAAACATAAGTTAGACTGGGTTAGGAGGCAGAATATTGGTTAGACTGGGTTAGGAGGCAAAATATTGGTTGGACTGGGTTAGGAAACAGAACATTAGTTAGACTAGGTTAGGAGGCAACATATTTTAGACTGAGTTAGAAGGCAGACATTGGTTGGACTGGGTTAGGAGAGACATTGGTTAGATTGGGTTAGAAGAGATATTGTTTAGACTGGGTTAGGAGAGACATGTGTTAAATTGGATTAGGAGAGACATTGGTTAGACTGGGTTAGGAGAGACATTGGTTAGATTGGGTTAGAGAGCCTGGCAAAGCCCAGATTAACTAAAATCAGAGATCTAGCAAAAAGTCCAAAAATATATATTCATTGATTACTTAATTGTTTGGTGAGTATGGCTAGTATTATAGTTAAAGTCTAGAGAGTCTAGAGAGTCTATAAAAGTCTGGAGAGTCTGGAGAGTCTGTAATGGTCTGTAATAGCCTGGAGGATCTGGAGAGTCTGGAGGTCTGGAGGAGCTGGAGTACTGGAGGAGCTGTAGAGTCTGTAGTAGTCTAGAGAGTCTATGGAGTCTGGACAAAAAGGTGGTTTGCTGATGAATGCCACAGCTGGGCTCCAAAGCTACATGACCAAATGGCCAGACCCAAATGGCCAGACACCACCTGGAATGAATGACATGAGCAAGCATCCAAGCAACCAATGACCCCATACCAGGCTCAAACATGTCAGCTTTGGTGGCCATACTTCCAATACTTGTTGCTACATTATTGGCTACTGCACTAACCATCAGCCATAGTATGCATGATGTTGTTGCCTTGTTTGCAGGTTAGAGTTTGCTGTAAGAGGTTTCATCCTGTAGTACTATGGGGTGAGGTGAAATCAACAATGACAAGATGGTCACCAACCTTTAGCAGCATCCTGAGGCACTTATCCAAAGACTAGTCCAGTGAGGCCTACAAAATAAAAGTACTTGGTTTATTGCTAATCACTTGACACCCACAAGGTCAACCATCTCCAATCACACAGATGATGACAAAAACCTTGAATGTCTCATCAAAGAATGATACCCACTCAACAAAGCCTTCTTGAGATCAAGCACCTTCTCAGTGGTATAAACCTGGTAGATGTGAAAGCCTGACCATGGGGAATTAGTCAGCCATGAGAGTTGAACATTGAACAAACATCTCACCATCTCCTTGACAGGCGATTCAAGTCTAGCCCACAGCACAGCCACAAACGGGGGTACTACAGTGACATTTGTCGGCTCCACCTGCACGTGTGACTTGTATAGCAACCCTTGCAACGTTTATGGAGGCTCTGGCAATGCACCCCATGCTCGAATTGGGATTAAAATCTGCAGTAGGACTGCACTCACCTTTGGCCACGGTCTCTGACAAAGGCATTCTGAACACGTTCTTCCAGTACTGCCTCGCTCAAACCATGTCCGAAGTCTTCCACCAACAACGGCAAACCACGTGGGTTACATATATGCGATCTGCAACGACGACGCAAGCAATGGTTGGTCCTACCAATGACCAAGCCGTCAGGAAGTCGTGAGACGAACATATCACAGCACAACATCACGTACTACGAGAGAGCTCAATCCCTGCCACAACATGGCCTCTATCTCCTCATCGGCGTTCTTCCACGCATCCTCGATGAGCGGGATGTATACGGCCACCGCATCACCGACACCGATGACGGCCCATCGTCCGCATTCACCCGCATCTCCTCCGCGTCGTCCAGCACCTCTGGCTCAGGCCTATACACCAATAATCTACCAAAGTGCGTACCCAGCGTTGCAATACTCAATCCCACCTGGCCAATCGTCTTTTCCTTCTCTTTTGGGTGATCCCCCACGGTGCTAGTTGGGAGGAGCGCTGATGCTGTCACACCCTGCGAGCTTGTCCATCTATACTTGTGGTCGCTTCGCGAGGAGAGCAAACAGTGCGGTGCGGCAGAGTGCAACGTTGGCCTGGCGTGGACATTGAACCAGTGCAACGTGGGATGAATAAAGGTCAAGGGACGTTTCAATACACCATCAGTCACTCTCGCCACGTAACGCACAGCTCGCTCATCCTCGCCCTCCTTCCCTCACCCC
>JBBPRP010000132.1:0-22877 GCA_038093135.1 Leccinum longicurvipes
GAGGAAGCGGGTATCGATTTCGCCGAAAGCGTCGCCCGCGAACACGCCAGAGGGTTGCTGGAGCGATGTGATGACTGGCTTGTGTTGTAGTCAGCTTGCCGTACTGGGCGGGGGTAACGTACATCTGACTACGCGATCGATGTCCAATCTGTCGAGCGCATCCTGCGTTACAAGGATCTGGATGGCGCTCAGGGTGGAGAGAATATGCGCGTCGTGATCTGGATGTGCGCCGAAGCCGCCTAGATTGTGGGGGGGAACAGATCAAACTCGAAGTGGAGAGAGCGAGCGCAGAAACAAACCTGCCTCTTCGTCCCAACAGCTCATCACATAATCGATCATCTCTTCTCGGTCCAGTGCATCTCGGTGTCCCATGATGCACAGTGCAGTAAGCCCCCAGTAGATGGCATTCATCCGCAGATGCGCGGTGAGATGATAAGCGAGATCATCTGTGCTCTGTATAACAGTAAACGAGATATGATGGTGCGAACACGATATACTCACTTTTCCGAGCGACTGTATGTACGATACGTGCAAGGGAACTAGCAGCTTGTCTTGCGCCGTCATCGCCGTAACACTGAGCAGTGAGACATCTATTTTTGGCAACCATTCGTTTTTCGGCGTATGCCGGCGAAGGACCGACAGCTAAGCAACTCAGCCCGTTGCGCTCGTTCACGTCGTTTGCCTCGAAGACAAAGCCGACGGCCACCGCGAAGTTCTCTTTCGCTCGGAAAAAAACAGCAACAAAAATCCAAATTTTCGTGTGTACATCGCTATCCAGTGGAGCCACGCGGCGGCGTTTCGTCTCTTACCCCGATTTGGTGTAATCCTCCTCACTGGCCATTAGAACGAGAACAATAGCGTCACGCGCGTATATTTGCCCTTCTGGCCCGTTTTACACATCATCTTTCATCTTCCATGCCTGCATCAGAGGTCCACGGCCCCTTGGGCTTGCAACTCAATATTCATCCTCAAATTCCTGGGCCCTGCCCAGCGGCGTACAACGCCTCAGAAGACCAACTGCTAGCACCCGGCCGGGCGCGCTCCCAGCCGATAGGAGAGTCCAGTCAAGGACCCTCGTACGGTCGAAGGACACAAAGCGAGGGCTCGTTGAACGTTCCTTCCCTGTCTTTGTCGGTGCCTCGATCAACTCTGGCGGATAATGCCGTAAGTTCCACTCTCCGTGTGTTCTGCCCCAGCGCTGCTCACAAAGTCATACCCTCTGTTGTCCCGGATCCAGGAGCAAACCGCCTCTGCACCCTCTCCCGTTCCGACAGAGATAATTCCTCCAGACCTCACACAAGAGGAGATTGTTGTCGACATTCAGCGCTCCGGCTTCAAAGTACGCGATTTTGCGTACGAAAATTCCGTTCCCGTCGAACAGCGCGCGCCGGAGCTATTCGATCCCATCCTCGCTTGGCATGTTTACGAGTTAATCCTCGATAATGCGAACCCACAGAGAGGTCCACTCAACGGAAGACACCTACGTAGACTGCTGGACATTGGTTGGGTTAGTTCGGAAGCGGACGCGCACCGGTGGCAGAAGAAAGACAGGGAGGCGTTAGAAAAGTTTGACAGTCGTCCCCATTATCCCTGGAAGTCCCTCGACTTGACCAAGCCCAGGAAGGATGAGCTGATAGAAGTGGCGGGATCGAGGTTCCGATGGGTCAACGCTGAGCAGCTGGCACCCCAGTTCGTCAGTCGTGGCATCTCCCGCCTGGCTTCCGTTTTTCGTGGCACTCGTGCCGCCGCTTCACGCTACCAAAAACGACTGCACGCCACCGACGCCGCCACTTCCGAGACCGAAGAAGACTCACAAATCTCGCCCCGGCTAAAGAAGAGACGGTTATCGACCGGAGAAGAGACAGCGGAAAGTTTAGCCAGTCGACCTGCTCCGGGTTCGCCTGCACAACGCCATCCTTTGGGGTTAGTCAATGGCAAGCCACCACAACAATTTCCGGCTGGACGTCCGTCAGACAGCCCGCCTCGTCCTGCCCCATCGATTCCAACGCAAGGGGAGCTGACTCGTTCCTTGCAGCGCCATCTTTCCATGACGTCTGTCTCGCAACCCACTGATCTTGCCTGTTCTGACTCGCGAACGACGTTGGCACACGAGTAGCTCTCACATTAGTCTTTCCACCAACCCCCCCGCACACATCTCTAACTTCTTGGTTATTGGTGTTCCGAGAACATGGGACGTAAGGTGTACAAAATCTTTTTTTATCAGCAATATTGTTTGGTTTTCTTTTTTGAGGAGCATGGGGGGAAAAAATGATGGTAACATTGTATCTGTAATGTATCCAATTCGTTACCCTCTTGTATTACGCGCATTTCCGCCGAGAGGTTCTCTTTCTTTCGTTTTGTGCCTGAGCGGTGCAGACCTTTCGGGGGATTTGTCTCTTGACGGTCGTAGTACTTCCCGTCGTCATGGGAGTACTTGACTTGGGGGTGATTCGTACGCTGACTCCGTGCACACAATGTAATGAATAACGATGACTCGACAACACCTTCACGAGATCCGACGGTAGAGAGCCGGCTCACCTACCTTCAAGTTGATTATTTACTATGATCTCAAATCTCAGATCGTTGGGAAAGCTGGTGTTGCATCATGCCAATCAGCGACAGCATTGTGGTTTGCCCAGGCCTGCATTGCACCGCGTTCCGATGACCAGTTACAGAAGTAAATAACGTAAGCGTTGTCACTTCTCACTTCTTGGCGTCTCGAGTCATTGAAGACAACCACTCCTTTTCGCGCACAAGTAGACACAAATTGAAACGCATAAATATGCTCATGTTGAGTACGAGCAAACTTGGTGGTAGTCTGAGCACCCATTTCCTCCCTGAATCATCGAATCCACGACATCTGGGCCACCCCGGTTCACGGTCGAGCTGAAAACTTATTGATTGCCAAGTTCCAACCAACACCAACGCCCAAACGCCCACCATTCCAACATGTTTTGATGCGATCCCCCACGGATTGAACACACTATAGGTCGAACCACTTAAGACCCATAGTACCTATTTAGCAAGCAGTAGCCGCCGAACCATCAACTCAATAGGCCCAGGGTATTGTATTGTAAACTTAATTTTCCTGGATTATAGACACTTAGCTTTGAAGCATCAAATCACTCGGACAAGGGAGGAAGGTATCGCATATTTGCTGTTTGGTACCTTCAACATTGCAAGCTGCGGGTAGACTCTCGGAGCATATCCTCCCGCGTTCGAATGATGTAACCATTCCCGCATGGACCAGAAGGGTAATCATCACAGCTACCTCTTTCTGATCTCACATTTTATGATCGAATTCTCCTGCCCCGTGTTCCACGACCCATCAGGACTGCCGACATGGATAGCATGGTCATAGAATTACATTTGTCCTTCCCTGATTTCTCCCCAATCACCGAGCTCTATCAACGGCTTCTCGTTTTCTCATCGTTGTCCGTCCATTCTCTAAAGCCTCTTCTTATTGACGAAGAGTGTTCCTCAGCTTGATCTAGTCGTACGTGCTGCGGCTCGTCGTCCAGCCCCACCAACCTTTTGGCGCGTTGCTGCTTGCCTCGCAGGGGTGTGTAGAGTACAAGTGCGTCGCGACACAGTTTCATTTTCTCAAACATGATAATCATAATGATCCTATCAATAAGTTATTCGCGACCGCAACCTCGCGCAGGCAAAGTTCAAGTGGTCAGAATCGTGCTATGCTCACAATAATTCAAGTCAACCTCGAAGCTCCGCGAATCCAACTTGTGGGTTATCGCCAAAGTCGAACACAGTATAGACACCCTGTAGAAATATACCCCCAACCTCCCAATATGCTAGTTACGGGGGAAGGAGCTAGGTTCACGAAATAGTAGTAATGATGAGTCGAATGACTCACGCAAGTTCTCCTCAACTTGAAAAGCCATGATTCCGCTGAAACAGTCTGACGAGCCGTCCTCAATCGGTCCCAAGTCGAGGACGTTGGGAGGGATTGAAAACGACCTGTCACGAAAAGTGAGGCTCACATCGGGGATAGCGTTGCACTTGACTACAGGACGAGTCAATTGGAGACCCCCGTATATGAAAGTCGAGCATACAAGTGAAGTAACCATCCTCAAAGTATTTGCCGCCAAGCGCCTCGTGCAGCTTTTCAACTCGCGCCATGTCACCAAAGATGAAGTTAGAACCGGTGTCTATGATGGCAGATATAGTGCCCGGGAGTATTATTTTGCCATTACCTTGAATATTTTCGATGTCCACTCGCCAGTATCCCTTATCAACCAGTGTGAATAACTGTGAAGATCCACCTGATGTTTCAACTCACCGGGTGAGTAACCGGAGTAAAAGTCAATTCGCCGTCATATAGATTGGTATTGAATCCACCGATGTACAACTCACCCCCGTCGGGAGTTAGTTGAACCGAAAACACCCGATTGGTTAGCTTGCCCTCGTTGAAGAGCGTTGTCAAAAGAGGCTCTGCATGAAACTCGGAGATGGACGGGAAAGCCAATCCCAACAGACCGTCAGCAGGGAAGCTGGACCTTTCGAATGTAGAAGAACACGACGTTGCAGCACCGATAGTTTGAATGTCCGCCTACTTTGGCTGTCAGAAGTGGTCAACATTGCATGGAAACGATACATGACACACGGTAAAGCCGCCAATGGTAAGATTATCGGTGTATTTTTTACCAGTAATTATGTCTCCTTCTGCAAACTTGATGTTGAATTCACTATCTTCAACGACAACTTCTTTAGCAGTTTGAGACGAAGTGGGGTTCCAGAGTGTGTGACCGTTGCAGGTCGCATCACATGTAGATGATGGAAGGAAGGTGTCGCTGCGTCGAACTGAACAAGAGCTATTTGGTTGCACAACGCAAAATACCCACCTGGAACCAGTATCGATGTGTACTGTAATAGCAAATAAGGTATGAAAACATTCACCAGGAACGCAATGATAACGTACCAAAGAAGGACTGTGGATCGGTACCAATCGAGATGGTGCAATACCAGAAAAATGTGATGTCCTCATCAGTGCGTAAAACAATGTGAGGTCCAGAGTCTTGTTCACTGCTCAGAGAAGGCTCCGCTATCCCCCTCGTTTCCTCACGATTTTCAAAACCACGATGATGGATCTTGCTTTTATGCGAAAAACCGTTTGAGAGAATGCGGCGATGTAATTTGTTTGCACCACCTACGTCCTGATGGATGCAGCGTGAGAGTCTACAGCATTGATATTGATGCTTTTGTCAGTACTTGGAAAGTAAGAGTGTTTGAAGAGTGATATCGCTATGCCATTGTCGCTTCTCCCGTCGGACTCAGGTATTGCTGCGACCGAAAGAGCCAATGTAACGATCATTGTCACGATGGAGTGCATCCTGGGGGAGTGAGGATCAACAGAAACTTGGGCTATCCAATCATACCTGTACCTTTAAGTAATGTGGAGTCGGGTAATGGTTAGATCAAACTGATGAAACTTGAATAATGGTCGGATCTCGACGGATGGGAACCAAAGGGTGCGCAAACAGGGAGGATCAAAACGGGACATTGGGAAAGACAAGAAATGTCTGACACGGACATACCTACTGACAAAGAGTAAATATCCTAGTAGAGGTCGTCAAATTGACACCATAATACGGACCAGTCGCAGAATTTGCGTTACTGCACTAGTCGCACTTAGGCATATCGCACGCAAATAATCGTCATCATAATCCGAACAAATGATCAACATACCACTCAAAGGACGACGCAGACGCATCGAAATAGCTCTGAACCATTGAACCCAACACGCGCAACTACTGCGAGCGCGAAAGGACAATTCAAGAGTCAAGACGTACTTCAAGATGATTCGAACAAGTCGCACGAACGAATATTATGCACGGAAATCTGCAACGAGTCAAAACACACCCAGTGACTGCCAAGCGTGTCATCTTTGAACGTGGCTCCGTGCGTTGGGAGGAGACTCAGGAGAGGGAGGCCGCAGTGAGGTGGGAAAGCAAAGGAAAGCGCTCAGTCTGACGAGTGCGTTCATAGTAGGTCAGTGGGTATGATATACGTTGTTGTGCCATTGGCGAAGTCCGGTCGGCAGAGTGCCCAACATCATCATGCATGACGACCAGCTTGTGGATACGTGCCCCCAGACGAGCCCACGCAAGCTTGGACAACCTCGTCGGCGAGCTCGTCGTCCTACCTCCCCATCTATACGAACGTGAGTTTGTGTTCTAGCCCTTGAACGAGCACGTCCACATCTACCTTCGATACCTCTTCACCGATTCTCCAGTTCAGGTCAGCTCACTAATAAATAAATCCCTCGCATGGGAAGATAACAACAAGCATCTCTTTGTATCGTCTGGAGACGGCAATGTCCATTGTCTTGAGGCGCCCACCCAGAAGCCACTGTCGCACATCCTCAGCCACGACGACCTAAGGTGTACTACCACCGGCAGAGCTACTTCTTCCGTCTCGGCCTGGAACGTCCAGACGCGTCGGAAACTTGGGTCCGTCACCGAGTACTTCCACGGCATACAGTAGAGCGACGGCAATCTTGGTTGTACGAGGAGATGACGATGGATCATGCTGATGAGTCATCACATTCCTTTTCAAGTGAGTGACGTCACTAGTAAAGATGAGAAAATTCTCAAGCACCGCCATTTTTCACACGACGATGGTCAATGTCTATTTCTTGCAAAGAGGAGAAGACAGTGAAGAATGGATCCGTGCCCTGACAATCCCATTGGCGGACGTACAGAGGCTCTCTCTTCGGCCTCTCAAGTGGCTTCGCTTCGTTGCTCTTTCCATTCTCGGCGCCAAAGGCGATCTCTACAATGCCCCAGGACCTGATCGCATCCTTGTCAACTATGACACTGTCTCCGAGTCGCTCACAGATGATGCTGCGAGTTATTATTTCGCCCCTGATGGTTATGCCCTCATGCTTCCGGCCGTCTACTACTGACAAGGTGTGATTTGATTGAATAGGACCTTACCATCTTATTGATTCAAAAGCGCTATTTGACAATATCTCTTCATCTGCCTCTACTCGACGTGATTCAGCTTTTAGCATCGGCGTGCGTCAGCGCGATGGCAATCGATGTGTGTTCACGGAAACCGTTGGGGTGCTCTGTGATGCTGCTCACATAGTCCCACATGCCAAGGGCGACGAGGCAAATTATATTGTTTCCGATTTTGTCATTCGCTTGGCTTATAATGTTCTTAGTACATCGACTTCATCATTTCACAACGCAGTGGCTTATATGAGGATTGGAACCTTGTAAATGGTCTCGATATTGGTTCTGTCCAGAATGGGATCTTGTTGTCACAGCATATTCATACTCTGTTTGCCTGGAGAATGAGCGCGTTTTTGAAGGTATGTAAATTATCTTTTGCTATTGCCGTTGGGGTCTGACGCCAGGGATCGTCTAGACCCCCAATTTTGCTCTTGACCCTGCCGACATCCCAAGAGTGGAGGATGACAATATGCCACCTTCACGCGTGACTCTTCAACATCTTGAACCGATTGAACCATCTCCCCGCCAGGCTACGATTCCAGAGTGGGATGCCCAAGCAAACTAGTCGGTTGAGACTGCACCACCCACGCTACTCCTCGATTTCATGTATGGCGTTGCTGTCATCAAACATTTGCAGACCGCGGACATTGCGGGTTAGCTAAACTCCCGGCACAAGACTTTTGCAGGCTTAAAATCAAAAGCACGGTCATCTATCTCCACAGGCGATAGCGACGATGATAATGAAGACGCGCCGAATGTGGATAACGGAAATGGCTCTGAATACCAGGATGATAGCGCGGGTGCGACCTCAACTGACACTGAATACAAAATATCTACGAAGCGTAACGGCCACCGTGGAATCCGCCACAAGTCCAAGGATTCACATCTATGTCAGGCGATGGATTTTGCCTTGGAACTCTCCATGCTTATCAGGGGCCACCCACCTGGAACTACTGCGGCTATGATACTCAAGAGACACCAGGAAGAAGCCGAAATACATTCACGGCAAATCGTTCACGAGAAGGTTCAAGCGTGGTTGGAAAGAAGTCCTGATGTCTCGGATCTGATGGCAACGGACTGACGAGTGACCGGGGTTTCCATTTATTTATTTTTTATTTAATCATCGTACTTGCCAGCAATAAGTAGAGTCATGTACGACTGTTAGCCATCACCGGATACGTACGGCGACGAAAGAATTATCACTCGGAGCTTCAAGCTTCAATACTACCACTCCTCACGCACTAGGAACTTCCTATCAAGCCGCAATTCTTCTACATTGTCCGACAATTTGAACGCGGAGATTGTACCTGGGACGTAGGAATCGTGAGGAATCGGTGCAATGGTTCAGGGTACATGGCGTGTTCTTGTCCCCATCATGGACCATTCTAACTTGAACAATTTCACGTTTCTGACCCACGTTATTAGGTACGCGCGCATGCTGAAGTCCCCTGGGACTGAGGTTGTAGTCGACCACCAAGGAGAAGACGATGCCTTGGTTCAGAAGAACGCCAACATCGTTCATTCGGCAGTAGCCCTGCTCGAGAAGTGCCACCTCATCAAGTATGAGCGGTCTCAGATCGATTCCAGGGCACGCAACTTGGTCGCATTGCAATACTACTATGCGACGCACAACTCGATGGCGACGTACAACGAGCACCTCCGACCAATTATCCCAACGCTGGAGTTGTTCCGAGTGGTTGTGCTCGTGGACGAGTTCGAGTTGCTTCCTGTAAGTGATATGCCGTTTTTCCTGTTTGTTCATAACACTTCCAAGGTATAACAAGACGCAAACTATTGCTTGTGAAACTGCTGGAACGCGCACCCATTCCCGTCAAAGATAGCGTGGACGAGCCCGCGGCTAAAATCAACGTTTTTTCATGCATACAACTGAGTCCCGAATGTATGTCTCTCAAATCCCGTTCTCGTCTTCTGTAACTCGTGACTGTAGTTTGTTTTTATTCAGGATTCACCTTGGTTGCGGACATGTGTTCTTGTCGGCTGGATGTATTCTACGTGTCATGTTTTGAGATTTGTCCGAAGCGAGGGTGGGCTGTGCCGGCTCGGGTGTCTTGCTTATTGGAACAACAAAGGTGAACGCGGGTTTTTGTGCTCGACGCCGTTTATACTTACCTGATAACTAGATGCCCGATGATACCGCTCCGTTAGTTCAAGGGCTTACCTCAGGCAGTCATTAGAGAGGCTAAAGGTAAACAATTCGTGCGTATACAAGATGTTACTGAATGCCAGTGACGCGCTAACGCAATACTTCGTTATTCTATTCATGGTACTGTTACTTCAATTTGAATCTGCTTGAGCTTGGAGAGCTCACCGACATCCCTAACACCGGCTTAGTAGGTGCTTATTTTCAGTTGTCGTGACTCACGTTCCCAGACTACAAATACAAGCACAATCAATTACACATTTCGTGCTCCGAATTGATTTTTTGTCAGTTCCCGATTTCCGCTGGAATGAGAACATCTGTGTTGATGCCGAGACCTTCATTATGTCGATCCAGACGTCCAGCAAGGTCCAAACGCGAGTCATCGAAGCGCTCTGTATGTTCGGCGAAAACGCATTTGTCGGTGCACCAACGAGTAGTGGAAAGACGATCTGTGCCAAATTCGCATTGGTCTAACTATGGATCGAGAAAGACAACTTGAGAGCCGTCTGCGTCGAGCCGTATCAAGAGATGGTAGAGCAACATGTTACGGAATGGCATCGGAAGTTCAAGGATGTGCAGTGCGGAAAGGAGATGTGATCCTGGCGAGGAGGCGAGCGCGGACCTCCTCGCGTGAGCGAAAGGAACACGTTTATGCTTGGTGCATGACTGAATTTTTTCGACAGTGGGACGTTCTGACGCACAAGTGGAGTCTGAGGAAGAACGTGCAGACAATCACCCTGCTCATCGCGGATGAAATTCAGCTCGTCGGCAGAGAAATTGGCTCAACATATGATGCCATCGTCTCAAGGATGCGTTGCATATCTGCGCAGACCGAGGCGGAGATCAAGAGCGAGTGCCCGAGATCTCGGGGAGATAAGTGCCCAGTCACATGCTATCTTCAACTGTTCGCGAGGCCTGTCCCGCTGTACGATGTTCGCCTGTATGTCACCCATCCATCATCATCCTTTCGAATCCCCAGCAACCCGCCACCATGTCTTCGATCGACCATTACTCAAGTTTCATCAGTTTGATCTAATCACTCCACATTAAAGGAGGATATAGGATTGGACAACCCAGGTTTTTGTTGACCCACGCTCCCCTAGGATGTGCTCCATCATGATAACGATCGTTACACTGGCTCTTTCGGTCGTAGCAATACCTGAGTCCGACTGGAGAAGCGACAACGGCATAGCGATGTCACTCTTCAAATACTCTCCCTTGCTAAACACTGACAAAAGTGTCAATATCAACGCTGTTGACTCTCATGTTGTATCCATCAGGACGTAGGTGCTGTGAACCAATTACATCGCATTCTCTCAAGTGGTTTTTTGCATGAAAGCAAGATTCATCGTGGTTTTGACACTTCTCTGAGTAGACAAGACTCTGGACCCCACGTCGTTTTACGCACTGATGAGGACGTCGCATTTTTCTGGTATCGCACCTTATTCGCTATCGCAGTTCACATCGATACTGGTTCCAGGTAGGTATTTTACGTCGTACAACCACATAGCTCTTGTTCAGTTTGACGCAGCGATACCTTCCTTCCAGCATCTACCTGTGATGCGACCTGTAACGGTCACCAACTCTGGGACCCAACTTCGTCTCAAACTGCTAAAGAAGTTGTCGAAGATAGTGAGTTCAGCATCAAGTTTGCAGAAGGAGACATGATTACTGGTAAAAGAATATACCGATAACCTAACCATTGGCGGCTTTACCGTGTGTCATTTATGGTTTCCATGCAATGTTGATCACTTCTGACAGTCAATATAGGCGGATATCCAAACGATCGGCGCTGCAACGACGTATTCTTCTACATTCAAAAGGTCCCACTTCCCTGCTGACGGTCTGTTGGGATTGGCTTTCCCGTCCATCTCCGAGTTTCATGCAGAGCCTCTTTTGACAATGCTCTTCAACGAGGGTAAGCTGGCCAATCAGGTGTTTTCGGTTCAACTCCCGGTGGGGGGGAGTTATACATCCGTGGATTGAACACCAATCTATACAATGGTGAACTGACTTTTACTCTGGTTACTCAGCCGGTGAGCTGAAACATCAGGTAGATGTTCACAATTATTCACACTGGCCGATAAGGGATACTGGCAGGTGGATGTCAAAAACATTCAAGGTAACAGCAAAATAGTACTGCCGGGCACCATGTCCACCATCATATCCACCAGTTCTAACTTCATCATCGGTGATATGGCGCGAGTTGAAAAGCTGCACGAGGCGCCTGGCGGCAAGTACTTTGAGGACGGTTACCTCACTTGTATGCTCGACTTGTGCATACGGGGGTCTCCGATTGACTTGCCTGTAGTCAAGTGCAACTCTATTCCGGAAGTGAGACTCACTTTTCATGGCAGGTCGTTTTCAATCCCTCTCGACGTCCTCGACTTGGGGCCAATTGAGGACAGCTCATCGGATTGTTTCAGCGGAATCATGGCTTTTCAAGCTGAGGAGAACTTGCCTGAGCCATTTGACTCATATTATTCCCTGGATCTAACTCCTTCCCCCGTAACCAGCATATTGGGAAGTTGGAGGTATATTTCTACAGGGTGTCTATACCGTATTCGATTTCGGCGATAGCCCACAAGTTGGATTCGCGGAGCTTCGAGATTGACTTGAAAGGATCATTATGATTATCATGGTTGGGAATATGAAACTATCTGTCGCGACGCGTTTGTGTTCCATGCACCCCTGCGAGACAAGCTACTTCCCTGGGGGAGCATCAGAGTGTGGGAGTACTTGCCCCAGGACTGCTCGCGAACCCTGTATCCACTCTGGCCTCGCCTGAGACGGTGAGGCGGTCCTGGACGATGTCAATGTTGACCTTGTTCGGCTTGATCCCGGGAAAATCGAACGTTGTGGTGACGTCCACCCCGTCGTGGCCTTCATGCAGGTCCATTCGTCGTCCGGAGTAAACTGTATGCGGTTCGGTACAGTTGTGCTTGTCGAACAGTAAAGGGACTATGACGAAAACGTGGCGTACCTGGGCCTGAAGAGTTCACGGCCAGTCTCGGTGGTGCTAGGGGTAGTGACGGGGCGGCAGAAGCGCGTGGTGAATTGCATCGTCGAAGAGACGATAAAAGCCGATGAAGAGGTCGTACCTACTGACGAGGAGTGAATATCCTAGAGGTCGTCAGATTGACATCATGATCTGGAGTAGTCGCAGAATTTGCGTCTAGCAGCTGGTCGCACTTGAACATCGCACACAAACAACTGTTATCATAATCCGAAACAAACGATCGACATACCTATCAAAGGACGACGCAGACCCACCTAAATAGCCCTGAACCAGTGAATCCAACATGTGCAACTACCGCGAGCGCGAAAGGACGCTTCAAGAGTCGAGGTATACTTCAAGACGATTCAAACGAATCACACGAACGAATATTATGCATGAAACGAGTCGAAACACGCCCGCTGCCAGGCGTGTCGTCTTTGAACGTGGCTCCGTGTGATGGGAGGAGAGGGAGGCAGTAAGGTGACATGGCGTCGGGAGAAGCGAAGCGCTCTTCGGTCGGCTCGGGACGGGAGCCCGAGCTTCCCGGTATGGCGTGATCCGTGTACCCGGCAATCGGGACCGCGCACTCCGGACCCTGAGCTGCGAAGAGCCGGAATGGGAAATGAACTTCCGTACAGTGTGACGCATCACATCACGGTAATTCATTTGGCAGGGAACAAACAAAAACACAAAAACTTAAACTACATTTTTCCAACACAACAGAGTGGCTGAAAAGCACCTGGAATGTAGTTAGATGTCATAGGACTACCACTGGTGTGCTTCCTAAGTCAATCAGACGAGGTCAGATTTTTTCGACCACGGAAAAGTGAAATAGACCCTATTATGTAATATCTCCGGATAGGGTATACCTATATATGGTATAGTGTACCCACATAGTGCCAGTGAGACTCATTGCAACCATTCAACACAGAATATTGATATCCATAATGATGTGAGCAGGAATCCTTCAATGGGAAGTGTACTTCTTGACTGCATAATTTGCTCTTTCAAGAGAGAGGCCTTTCCTAAGAATTAACACATTGAGTGAGAAAGCTACTAATTTGAGAGGTGTAGGCATCCATGTAGTGCCAACAATAATTGAAATACTGGTAAATATTATCAACTGAAACTACATCGAGACATTCTGGAACAAGCTTCTGAGCTGTTGTGAATGTCCCATCAGCAAACTCTCAGAATCCTGCAAGCATATCATGTATGGTCTGTACTGTGTCAGTTTTGACAAGACTTAAAAGCAAACCTTCTTACATTGTTTCAGTTGTGCCCAGACCATTTCAATTGGGTTTAATTCACAGTGATACTTTGGGAGGAATAGGCATTTGTGTCCTGCCTTCTCGATGATGAGTTGCAAAAGAAGTTTTTCATTCTTGAAGTCCTCTTGAAGCGAGAGAACACGTTGCATACAGCAGTCTTGTAACCACTCAAAATCCTCGGTGTCTATGTCCAAGACCCCTCGTGAGTTCAAAGCAGGATCCCCACCAGCTTCGTTTTCCTTTGCTTTAGCTGCCCGCACACTTTCAGAGTCCCGCACACTGACAAAACCGGGTCCCATCCCCCAAAAAAATGAAACACCGTGGGAAAAAATGAAAGATTGTATAAATCGCCATATTTTGGTGTGTTTCCGTCCAAAAGTGCAGTCAGATTTGCGTGAAAACAATTTTCTGAGCCAAAATTCAACTGTCAGAGAAGTGATGCATCGCACTGTATGCTCGTTGGCTAGTAGGCGCCACTGACATGCGGTGACGTCTTCCTCGGAACGTTCTTCTCGTTATGGATTCTCCACTTAAAAGCAGCAGTTAGAAACACAGCAGGGTGTTCCGAACGCACCCCATGATGTCCAGGTCTCGTGTTCCTTCCAACGTTGCTTCGTCTGACACACAAGACGAAAAGCAGACACATCGGCACGAGCACTGCCACACGGTGTCGACCAAGGAGGTAGATAATGGTGCACAACTTGTGGCTGGTTTGTCCTTCAAGCTGGATCCCTCAGAGTCAGCACGCATCAGGTAATTCGCGGTGACCGGCTCTTGCATCACCATTCATTTTCCACTGACTCGGAGCATTCGCCAAGGAAAAAGATTGACTATCACATCCTTCCGATGATGTGCAGTGAGTTTCTACTTGCTCGTGCAATGTGGTCGAGTTTTAACGAAACAAAAACTCGTTGTACAGCACTCTATCTGTGCGCAGAGCCATCCTGTCGGCTGCCTCCGTTTTCCTGATGATGTCTTGGGATGCAGGATACAGTTTATGGACAAGACGACGCTGGGGAGTGCGGCAATTCTTGGTATCATGTGAGATATTAATATTCTGTGATGTCGGATAACGGTGATTCATCTCACAATTGATAGAAAAGTACTCACCTATCAACCAACGAGTAAGAGCTGGTCATCGCGTAAGGTTCTCGACAACTCTAACAAGCATTTTACAGGTACAATTGGTACTGTTCATCAATATTTCCCGATATCCGTTTGATATATCTAACCCTAAACTCTATTTTTCCTCTCTCAGGCTTGGGACGATCTTTTACATCAGTAACCTGGTGTTTGAATACCCTCAGAACCTTGCTCTTCAGCGGTTCCCAGTTGGAAGATGGATGAGGCAAGTGCTCGGCCACAATCGTTTATTAATCACTCACTCTGCGCCCAGCCTTAATATATTCATATGGGCTATAGCATTAATCTGCCAAGCCGCATCCACCAACTTTACAGGCCTCTTCGTCTGTAGACTATTTCTGGGGATGTGCGAGGGTTCGGTCACAGCCGGGTTCATGATCGTCAGCTCCATGTTCTACACGCGCAAAGAACAGACCTTGCGGGTCGGATACTGGTGTGAGTACTACGTCCCCTCAATGGCTTACTGGTCGCTGCGATGTGTGCTAACAGACACTAGTCTTGATGATCGGGACAGGTATAAGGATTGGATTTGGTCCGCGTGCAGCAGTGCTGACTGGTACCGCAGCGCAAATTATTTCCGGTTTCATTAGCTTTGGGTCTCTACACATCAAAACGACCAGGTTCGCGCTCTGGAAATGGTGCGCGCCTTGACTGCAGATACATGTCGCGGAGGAGCTGACAGTTGGCAAGGTTGATGGTCATTACAGGGACCATAACACTCATTGTGGCAGTATTATACTGGTACTTCGGCGTCCTTGAGTCGTAACCATGGCTGATAGTATCTCCTCCAGGTTCCTCTTCCCTGACTCTCCTACCGACGCATGGTTCCTCACTCCCAGTGAGCGTGCGACGGCTGTCCAGCGGCTAAAGGTGTGGAACAAGAATTGTGTATCCACCGTCATTCCTGTGTTGATTGATCCCTAGGAAAACCAAACGGGGGTAGAGAATAAGTACTTCAAGAAGGAACAGTGTGTCTTCGTGCTTTCCCATGCCCACTTTGGTGTTGACAAAGGAACACAGGATGGTAGAAGCGCTCCTAGATCCTAAAACATGGCTCTTTGCCCTCTTTGCCGCTCTGGGCGACATCCCTAACTCACTCACGAACCAACGCCAGATTATCATCTCGTCCTTTGGGTTCTCCTACCTCGACACGACGCTCCTCGGCTGCGTCGACGGGCTGATCGTAATCATGACCATCTGGACGGGCGTAACGATCGCCGCCCGGATTCCGAACGGCCGAGCCTACGTCGGCGCGGTATATTTTATCCCGTCGATTTTTGGGGCATTGATCATCGAGTTATTGCCGTGGAGCAATAAGATCGGATTGCTATTTGGGATTTGGCTCACCAATATCAATGTGACTGGATTCGTGATTTCATTGTCCTGGTTGACAAATGTGACGGTGGGACACACCAAGAGGGTTCGTTCTTCCATTTTTCTTTTTGTGGGGTTTGCCTTGACGACGTATATAGATCACGACCAACGCAATTATGCTCATGGCGTATTGCATCGGAAATTTGGTGGGTCCGTTCATGTGGCAATCCAAGTATAAGCCAAGGTGCGTCCTCCCATCTCTTATTTCTTTTCTTTCCCAATCCGAGTCATCACACTCGGATATTCTATAGGAACCACATTCCGTGGATCGTCATCGGCATTTGCTACGTCTGCTGCCCGTGCTTGTTGTTGATCATCCGGTGGATGTTGGCACGGGAGAACGCCCGACGGAACGCCGAGCCTATCGTAGAGGAAGAGGAAGAGTTCTTCATCGAGAAGGAGTCGGAGGACGGTGTGCGCATTCGGTTCAAGGTGGACAAGGTATGGTCATCTTACGCGGTCGACGAGGCAGGAGCGAATATTTTCTTGACGCAATTCACTCCCACACAGGAATTCATGGATCTGACGGACAGACAGAATCGTGATTTCAGATACGTGCTCTGATGGGGACTAGTATGAGCATCGGTAGGATGGCGGTTGAAGATAGCCGACGGCACTGGTATATACATACCACCATTTCGGTTTGGATGAATTACCGGGTCATTTCGAGTCAAAGATAAGCTTAGTAATTCATGTTGCGATTTGTAACGCGCCACCGCAAGGCTCTCACGTTCGCTATATGTACGTACATCCTGACTCGATTTACACAGCTTTACGGAGACAAACTAGTGAAGGAGGGCTAATACGAAGGCGGTCGAATCCATCGAGAAACCATGTCACGGTCCGACCCGTAAAACGGAGGCGAGTCAAGTCATGACTCGAGAGTAGATCAGAATGGGCTCTGACTCCTGAAAGTGGTCTAACATTCCCCGGTTACATAGTAACGATTGGTTGCCTGATTCTCCCTTTAAATACGGTGAATGTCCGAGTCGGAATCCCAATCGCATCAACATCCATGACCCCAATGGCATCAACATTCCATGTTTCTATTTGGTAAGCCCAGGGTGCTCCAAGTGACTACTTGCTGATGCCGTCGTAGTGGTGGGGGAATAGGTGGACTGATGCTAGCTCTGGTCATGGGGAAGTATGGCTCACAGCACCCCGTTGAAATTTTTGAAGCCGGGCCTACCATTACTACCGTTGGAGCTGGAATCGCGTTTTTTGGGAGGACATTGGGCATCATGAAAGAATTGGGGATCCATGATGAGATAGTCAAGATGGCCGTCAGACCTTCCGAAGACGACACAAGTTTGTCAAGTTTCCGTCCGTGTAACGTGTTCTGTCTTACTTACGGATCACACTATTAAAACATAGCGCATACATTTAGAAAGTCTGATCAGTCAGACGGGTTTGCTTGGTTCAGAAACAATGTAACGAGTAAGTTCGTACGCTAAGTGACTCACGGTGTCTCTGATTATTTTACAGATGGAGTTGCGACGTTCCACAGAAAGGAAATAGTGAACTTCTTGCTGGATCGGATCCCCGCTTCTTGCAAGATCCACACTTCCAAGAGGCTCAAATGCTACGACGTCGATTCGGAAACAGGGAAAATATCACTTTATTTCTCAGATGGCTCTACTGCCATCACAGACGTGTTGGTGGGCGCGGATGGTATTCACTCAGCAACTCGCAAAACAATGTATCAATCCCTCGCCTCTTTATCTCAAGATGATGGCTCCAGGAAAAGGTTACTGGAGTGTATTGATCCTGTGTGGACGGGCAATCACCTGTATCGAAATCTAATTCCAACTGAGAAACTTTTGAAGGAGTTCCCCGGAGTCGAAGCTCCAAAGGTTCCAACATTAGTGAGTCGCAAAACAACTCGCAATATTAACATGCTCACCACTATATCTAGTTTCTTGGAAAGGATAAGGTGGAGATGATTCAAGCTCGAATTCTTCGTGATTGACAAACTCCAACTTATGTAGCATATAGTGACATTTCCGATCTCTCAAGGGCAACTAATCAACGTTGTGATCTTCATTCACAACGGAGATGCGTTCGGGACATCATTTGAGGGTGACTGGGTGATGGACGTTTCTGAAAAGGAGGTTTTAGACCAATTCGAAGAGTGGGAAGTCCATGCAAGAACATTAGTGAAGGTATCTGACAGTATTATCCTC
Source organism: Leccinum longicurvipes (assembly GCA_038093135.1). Lineage (NCBI taxonomy): Eukaryota > Fungi > Basidiomycota > Agaricomycetes > Boletales > Boletaceae > Leccinum > Leccinum longicurvipes. Next base: position 18,105 of record JBBPRP010000132.1, read on the forward strand.
GATGCTTTTTATCTTTCCTCACACAGAGTCACATTCGCAGTGTGTCGAAAACCCATCGAGATGGGCGCTCCACTCCATGCGACCGTTACCCCATTATGTGAACGGCAATGTTGTCTTGCTGGGAGATGCAGTAAGCCCAATTTGAGATTGTTGTTGGCGTCGCAGCAGCTGAAAGCAAACCATAGGCACATGCTATGGAACCGCACCTCGGGGCAGGGGCAGGACAGGCAATGGAAGTGAGTATCATTGTTCCACTCGTCTCTTTTCAGTCATGTTGAATTGTATTCATTCACCTTTCTCTACGTTGGCAGGACGCATTCGTGCTGGGCCGGTTACTGACGCACGAGCTAACACATCGAGGGAACGTCAGCGACGCACTGAAGATTTACGAAGAAGTACGCTTGCCGTTTGCGAATGATGCCGTTAAACGATCTCGGGATATGGGTCGATGCTATGGTTTGCACTGCATCTCTGTGGAGGGTGAGCCTGTGCTTGACGAGGATCGTCCGGAACAACTTGATCTTGTGCGAAAAGCAATCGAAGATGGGTGGAAGTGGCAGACGGAGTGTGCATGCGTGTGGGATGAAGCGGAGAAGCATTGGCTCACGGAGTGTGGTTTGAGTAATGTGTCCCTTTAGTCCAGCAAAGTAACTATGAATGGTGTACCGTGCACTCCATGCTATACTCAAGAGATTGACCTCCTCCGCTTGTCCAAGAACTTGGCGAGAAGTCTCCAAATATTGTACATTAGTGGTCATGGTTTCCATTGATGTGCCGGCAAACTAGTACGGAAGATCGCATCATATGGAGATCCACATTTTCTGATGGCATCAGGTGCACAGGATCGGCCGATGGAGGCAAGCCGCAGGGGTAACCATTATCATGACCGTTGGTTCCAAATTTAAATTCCGCGAAATTCGGCAGCCCGCAGTTACCAGATATACCTCACCTAAACTCCACTTGAGACTCAGAGTTCAAGTTATTACCAAGTAGGCTCCACCTGTGAGCTGCGTCCACGAGTCACGACCCCGATGGCATCTACATTCCACGTTTCCATTTGGTACGGTCTGGATAGTACTCCCTGAGACAAGCTACTGACTTCTCAGATATACATAGTGGCGGGGGAATAGGCGGGCTAACACTTGCATTGGTCATCGGCAAGTATGGCAAGCATCCAGTCGAAATATTCGAGGCTGGTCCCACCATCACTACCGTCGGTGCTGGAATCACCTTCTATCCGAGAACCCTGGATATCATGAAAGAACTGGGGTTGTATAACGACATCATCAAGATGGCTGTCAGACCTCCCTCGGAAAACACAGGTTCGTTGAGCTGATGTTCGACCGGATCATTCTAGCTTCGAGATCATTCACGATGTCGTCGTTCACAACATTTAGGTCTATTTTATAGAAAGTCTGATCAACACGACGGGTATCCCTGGTTCACAATAAACATCCCAAGTGAGATCTTGCGTTGATCCGCCTGTCATTGATTCATCCGTCTCTGATCATGCTGGAGATGGGCAGTTGACACTTCATAGAAAAGATCTGATAGACTTCCTCTTGCGTGAGATCTCTGATTCTTGCAAAATCCACACTTCCAAGAAGCTCGAGTCCTATCAAGCTAGTCCCGAAACAGGGAAAATAACACTGCACTTCAGCGATGGTTCTACTGTTATCACAGATGTTCTCGTGGGTGCTGACGGTATCCGCTCGGCGACGCGCAAGACCATGTACAAGAGCCTTGCTTCCCTTACTCGAGGCGATGATTCAAGAGAGAGATTGCTAAAATGTGTTGATGCCATGTGGACGGGAATACTCGCGTATAGGAGCCTGATTCCGATTGAAAAGCTGGCGAAGGAATACCCCGAGGCCGAAATGCTTATGGATTTGACTTTGGTAACTGACCTCTATATTTATTTCCCATGAGTGCTTACCCTGAAACCCAGTATCTTGGAAGGGATAAGGTCGGGATGACAGAACTTTGGATTCTTCATGATACTGATAGAACCAATCCCGGGCAGCATTTCGTAGCTTATCCGGTCTCCCAAGGGCGGCTCATTTATGTCATCATATATATTCACAACAGGGATGCGTATGGGACGACGTTCCATGGTCGGTGGGTGCAGGATATATTTGAGGAGGAAATTTCGGATCAATTCGAGGAATGGGAGGTTCGTGCGAGGGCGTTAGTGAAGGTATCTGAATATATGATCACTACTTCTTGGTTTCCTAAAATCATTATAGTGCATCGAAAGGCCATCGAGATGGGCGTTGCATTCTACCCGAGCCCTACCTCACTATGTGGACGGCAAGGTTGTCTTACTCGGAGACGCAGTAAGTTTCGCCCAAGTTTGTAGGTTTCGTAGAAACTGGAGCTATTGCAGGCACATGCTATGGAACCACACTTTGGGGCAGGCGCAGGACAAGCGATGGAGGTGAGTTCCCGACCGTCGCATCGATCTCAAATCACGATGTCTCACCCTTTCCCATATGTGCAGGACGCATTTGTGCTGGGCCGGTTGCTAACGCACGAGTTAACGCATCAAGGGAACATCGTCGACGCATTGAGAATTTACGAGGATATCCGCCTGCCGTTTGCAAATGGCGTCGTTCAACGATCCCATGACATTGGTCGCTATTGCAGTTTGCATTGTGGCTCTGCGGACTCTTCTCAAGGCGGTCCAGCGAAGCTAGATCGTATACGCACATTGATCGAAGACGCATGGAAGTGGCAAACGGAGCCAGCATGGGCATGGGGTGACGCAGAGCAGCGCTGGCGTGCAAGGTGTAACAATCCCTGCGATATTCTGTAGTCGCTTTTCGCCGTGCATGCCGAGGTCATCGCTGATTCGATTTAGTGAGATCATATAAACCCTATCGAAGTTCATTGTACATACATGTAGAACGTACTTTGACCTGTGCTTGCAGTGCTGTTTGATACCACTTACGGGAGAATCGCCTTCCTGAGGGTACTTCCTGTAGTTTTGTGTACGCTCCGGCTATAGTAGGTAGTTACCATTCCGACTTGCCGACTCCGCGAGGTGCGCAATCCAGCAGCAAGTCGGCTGTTTAAACAATCTGTGGCTTCCCCACCAGGTCCATCTCGTCAAATGAAACGAGCTGCTCACACTGATGCACTTCGCTCGCACCACCTGTGGCCTATTGTTAGTGGCTAATGTGATCCAGTCCGTGTCAAATGGGTAGAAGCACCGCGCTGGCTCCCTTGCGGAGTTTACAGCGGTTTTGGTAATTATTGGCAGTGCGTCGCGACTCGCGTAGATTACAAAAATTTGGTCCCGCCTGTAGTACGAGATACCAACTTGAAATCCCACTCACAACCCGTCATCTGAACGATGTCAAATATCACCCCGGTGGTGCCGAGAGGCTCGAGCAGGAAGTTCCGACTCTTGCAGGCTGTCATGAGCCCGACAAATGTTGGTCCTGTTGCTCTCAGTGATGCGGAGGATTCAAGACTTGATAGTTCGGACTCGGACGCGGACGACAGCGATCATCAAAAGGAACCCAATCTCGATCTCGAGGATAATCGACGTGAAAAATCCTGTGAGGCTCAAACTCTGGGCCCTCCTCCAGCCTCGAAGAAGCACAAACTCAATAATAAAGGTGCATATACTCAGGTAATCTCATCTTTCATGTTCTTACAGATGACCTGGAGGCGAATAAGCTCTCGTTCGTGAAGTCGGATTGCCACCAGCTTGAGATCGCGGCTAATTCTTCGATTAGGCATCGTGTCGAGTATGACTAGCTACGATTTTTTGTAATCTAACGAAACGCTGCCGCGACTGCCAATAATTACCAAAACCGCTGTAATTGATAGTTTAATCGGAGATGAGCGTGAACGTCGTCTGGCACTGGGGCCAGCTACTGTATAGGCCAGGCTTCTCGAAATCCAACGTTCCACTGCAGAAACTGGCATCGCGGACAGTGTCATTCCCTTGTAACATAAATACTCAGACTAACAGAACAGACAGCACTCTAATAAAGTGACTTCATAGTCCCAGGCGGGACATGATGCATGAATGCTTGAAAGCCCACTGCGGTTGACAACCCCTTGCCCATCTAACTCGAATAAACGTCTTGCTTGTGACAAGGGTCCCAGCCATGGCCAAGCAGAATCTCACTGATTGATGTGCCACTGAATATCCCCTAGCGCGAATCAGGTCAGATGATCAGGGTGGGAACTTGTGTACGACGAGATGAACAGATAAGAGGGATTCCGCTGCGCCTCCCGATGGACCGATGATCACCCGCTAGAGGTCTAGGTATCCTTGCTGGTAAATCGGATAGTCTCCTGCTCGAAGACGAATGATAGTCTCTTAGGTTCCTAGAGTTGCATACTTTGAAACTGAACGTCCCACCCTAGTCCACAGTTGATTATCGGCAGTCGAGGCCTAGAGGTAAGCAAACTTGCCCGAAAATAATGTCCGTATTTAAGCATGAGACGGGGGCGTAGTATGGTGACCAGATGGTCTAATAAGGTTTGTGATCACGCAAGGCAACCTGTTGATAGACGGTCCAGTCACCACACTACAGAGGGCCCAGCCGTCTGGGGGGAGGCATGTCCAAAAGTCGTCCGATGGGTACTCAGCCTAGGGATAGTACGAACGTGCAAAGTATGATTATTGTTACACTTACAAGCGACTCTAGGACCTGGCAACAGGGGTATCCAATGAGTCGCTATACTCAGGTTCGATTCGAAACGTCCTGACTCTCCATCCAATCCTAAATAGTCGTACATATATACATGAGTTCC
>JBBPRP010000133.1:0-22853 GCA_038093135.1 Leccinum longicurvipes
GGGGGCTCGCCATCGAACCGGACCTCCCGTCCAGCGTCTACGGTCATGAGCACCTCCGCCTCTTGTCCCGTCAGGCTCATACTCGTCAACCTTGTACGCGTCTCTCTCGGGAGTTCCGGCATCGATCTCCGAACACGGTCGATGTATTCCTGCAGGAATCAAGATTAATCAACATGATCGACAACGAACAAAAAGGACACAAACAGGAGATAGGAGGAGCGGAGGCAAGTTGGGGTCAGGCATGTATCGATAGTCTGGAGAGTCCTCTTTACTTCGCAGCTTGAACGTCTCGGCCTTGGCCTCGTCGAATCCGCGCGTCTCTTGAGGTACAGCCTGACCGCTCTCGAGGAGGTCGATGTGGCGAAAGACCTCGGATGCTAGTGATACGTCGTGATCTGGAACTGGGGAAGACGGAGAGCGACGTACTGATGGCGACCATCATGAACTTGACGCTGTTGAGGTTCTTGATTTCGCATCGCGTTCCGAGGGGATGTCCGTGCCTATTCACTGACACGTTCACGTCGCATCTGAGCGAGCCCTGAGATACAACGTCAGCTGGAGAAAGATGAGCGAAAAAAAAAGGGAGGTACTCGCGAGCTCCATGCTGCCATCGCTAGCTCCTACAGCCCTCAGCATGGCTTGCAGAGTACGAACATAATCGCCTGCCTCTTCCGGCGACCTGGAAAGGAGGCACTCAGTTCACGAATGACAACCCGACGACACCACAGAAGCACCTCATATCTGGCTCAGAAACGATTTCCATCAGCCCCGCGCCCGCTCGGTTGAGGTCGACCAACGTGAGCCGACGACGTGCGTCGAAAATCGACTTTGCAGTGTCCTGAAAAGGCGGATATACGCGGGCGCATCAAAAAAAAACACATCGCATACCTGTTCGAGCTGTATCTGGGTGATCCCAACTCGGGTGCCCTCGCGCGGCAGGTCCAAGTGCCCTCCTTTCGCCAGGGGTGCTACACCAAATACGTGCGTGAGTAAATGCGTCCGCAACTAAGAGGGCGAGGACGACGCACCGTAACGCTGTGTAATTTGGTATCCCGCGGGCAGGTCAGAGTAAAAGTAGTGTTTCCTGTCGAACGCCGAACGCGACTGGACCTGCGAGTTCAGTGCGAGGGCGGTTCTGACGGCGAGTTCGACGCATTTCGGGTTCAACGACTGCGTCGTGCGAGAGTCAGCGCGTCGCCAAACGCGCAAAGACGTGAACCCACCGGAAGGGTTCCAGGCAACGCAGCGTCGTAGCACGCAACGAACGAGTTGGGCGGTTCGCCAGGTTTCGATGTGAGCGCGTCTACGTTGGCGTCAATCGAAAGTACATTCCCTGTGTCAACTCGGAGACTGACCGGAAAACAGTTTTCTCCGAGACTTGATCTGAGCGTGGACTTCGATGCCGACGACGAGCTCCCATCCAGGCCATCGCTTGTCCTCGCGTTCTGTATGCAGGTTCCTCGAGCTCAAGGGTCTCCAGAGTCGCTGTAATGGACGGACAATCATCATCATCAAGGCAACTTCCGCTCGTCGAATTTCCTTTCTTGGATATGTTGCATCGCGGTTTCGATGACGACCATCTGATGCCACGGTCACAGACTTACTCCCGAAAGCTACCGGTGACCGACGGCCCCGGTAACATTGTTCGATTCATCTGGGGTGAGATACGACGAGCGCACTAAGCCAGTGTCCTCTTATGCGGTCCGACCTTGGACGTCATGCACGATGACGAAGTTCATCATTCGCATGGGGAAGGCACTAGCAACTTGAGTCTGGCCCGGGTGCGTACAACTCAAGCGAGTTACCCGAACTTGATAATCATGCGTCCGCTCGGACACAGGCTCAGCGCCGATTTATTCATAGCACACGCCGGCGAATGCCAGTGCCAGGTTTTTACCCCCGTCCTAAGTGCGTCACATTACAGATATTTCCTGCGTCCGTTGCCCCTGGGAAGAAGGCAGGGATAACAAAAAGGGATCCTTTCAAACCAAGTCAATTCGGAAAGACGCCCCCCACCTTCAGCACGCTGGATCACCCCAATCCCACTCGACGACCAGGAATTTGGCAGATCATCTGCCAGGATGCCACCCGGACAAACATATCCGACGAATTGCGCGACGACGAATCCATCCTCCCCGCCTACGATCCAACCAGTGCGCCGGAGAGTTTCACCCCGGGTGGGAGTTCAGCGTCGATGGGTAACCTGTAAGGTTCCATCCCACGTTCAACAGCTCTTTTTTGCTTGGCGTACAACCTCGTTTATCTTGGCGTGTGTCCCGACAGGTCTATCGACAGCAGTCTGCCTTCCACGCCGTCTTCGGCTTCAAAGTCGGTGTCTCCTTTCATTTCTTATCTATTTCCTAGCTCACCTTCCCTTACAGCCCTTCTCGATCATTGCTTCGACTCGAAAATCACGACCATGAGACGTTCACATACGTCTACAATCTCTTCGCTGGCAACACCCACCTCCAAATCTTCATCTTGTGAGCTCATGTATTTCTGGCCCCTTATCGTACACACCCTCACGGGTTCCAGGGTAGAATCGGAGTCGGAAAGGCCAAACCACTACACATTTTCATTATCCATGAAAGCCGGCCACGTCGAACGCGCAGTCGCCAAGCCCGTCTCCATGAGACTCTCCGTGGATCCCCGTAAATTAGACTTTGTCGTCTTGTAAATCTCGCTTCTTCCCCCACCGTCCCCCACGAAATCACAAGCTGATCGACCCCGACAGCGTGTTCCCACCAAGAATCAGCATTCCGGCAGACTGTCTTTATCATCTGCGAGTCTGGCTACGCACCGTGGGCGTCGACCACCGCTTGTTTGGCGAAAAAGACCTTTGGTTCGGCAAAGACCCCGACTTTGACGCTATCGCCGATGCCTCCTTTGCCCGTCTTCGAAACGCAACCGAAAACATGCTGATATATCAGGGCGGCGTCGGGCGCGCACACGTTAGCTTCATCATCAGGTCGGCCCCGCTTCCTCCCGCATATCTTCGAGCTGAAACGATGGCGACAGATGGAAATTTGTCGAACAAGGCTTGTATGCGCTCTCGCTCGATTACGAAGCCGGCGGTGCGGGCAGAACGCTCTTTGAAAACTACCACCTCAGGCTCTACTGCGAGCCCCAGACCGTCTCCTTTCTCATCTAGCAAGTACTTTCTCCTACTTGACGAGCACACTCACTCACTCGGACTCCCCCACCAGTACGATCCCCGTCACCTCAACACCACCTGGCGCAAGCCACCGCCTCCGCGTCTGGCTCCGCACCCCACATGTCATCTCCCATTCCCCCTCCTCCCCCTCCTCCATGACGACCTCCTACGTCTACCAACGTCTCTGGAAATCAGACGACTTCAAGATCGGTGCTCGCCTCGGGTTCGATACAGTCGGCAGCACACACCACATGAAGATCATCCTCGCGCGCCGTGCAAAGCCGGGCGAGATCGACGCAGCGACACGCATACCGCTCACGCCGAATCGTAGGCCAGTGCCCTGGATAGCGACCAATACGGGCATCGACGACGGAGGGGAGTCAGTGTATGATCGGTAGCCGCATAGCCTTTACACTGGATACTGTGCATATGCACATACGTGGCCACACGTGGAGTTCACTTTCCACGTTTCGATTGTGACTCTGCTTATCGTTTGGGATCTTATTTTCGAACCATTTCGTTCCCTCATTGAGACACGACGATGTCCAAGCGCGCAGAATATTTATAGTTGATGCGTAAATTACGTTACAAGTTTTGTCTCGAGGTTTTACGGGGTGGACGAGGTAGCACGAAGGACGCTGTAATACGACGATGGGACGCGTGCGTGTGTGGCGAGCACTCCGAAGAGTGAAAACGTTAGGAAACAAGAAACAAGAATAAACGAACCAAGCAGACAGGAGAAAAGTCTTGAACGAGACAAGAAGAAAGAAGAGAACATAGGTGGAAATGGGCATAGGTGGAGAAATCGTCCAGGCTGGAACGCCAATTCATTCCCCCTACTCATCCGTTCGTCGAGCTCTTCGGTTGCGCACCTAAATTCATGCAATCATGCCTCGTTTTCGAGTGGGGGAGGAGGGAAAAGAATGCCTGCAGAAAAAAAAGAAGAATAAATAAATCCAAGAGTGAACAGAAACGACAGCAAAAAGTGTATTGCGTCGACAAGTTGGTGCCATGGACCAGATCACAAGAAAAGCGCCGCGACGCCACGATTCCGCAACGAACAAGGAGCCAATGACGATCGACAAATAGGACTTCCGTGGTACACGTTTCTCGGAGTTGCGCAGTCGCGAGCCCAGGACCAAAGACTAGGGACCAGGACCGTGACCGTCGGGTCTTCTATTGGGCCGCAACAACACCCGCAACTAGAGCTGGGCTATCACGTAATGGCAACTGAGGCGTCTTCACTATTCTTTCGGTTGCCGGGGGTGCAAGTTCTTGTTTTTCGAGTGTTTGCGGGGTTGGTGCAGAGTTGAACGATAACCCAGGAATTCCGCTCTCGTCCTCGTCTTTCTGCGTGACGGAAGCAGGCATCTCAGACCTGCTGGACATGCGACGCTGCGGAATCAGCCATACATTGGGGCGGAAGGCAGAACACAGACCGTCGCTTCTTGTTGGGCATATCAGGTGAGGTGTAGTTCGACTTGCCAGGTCCCTTCACGTCGCACGGTAAGTGGCGATCAACGGAATCACGAGCAAACGGAAGGCAACGACCAAATATCGAACACGCACTTTGCCTGTCTTGGGTCGCTTCAGTGCTTGTCTCGGTTGACGTTCACCTTCATCGAAGACGTAATCCGGCAAGGCAGAGCTAAACAAAAGCTTGGATGAAGAACACGCATTCCATGTAATCTCTTGCCTTGAATTACCTTTTGATATTGCGGACAAAGATACCCATTTGAGATTCGTCATACTTTTCCCACATCTTGACTAACTTTGTGAACTCCGTAGTGGGGTATGATATGTCCAATTTTCTTGGACCGACGGAACCGACTTGAGGGAGGAAAATTGAGATACATATCAGAGTGGAGTTCCAATAAGCTTGATGGAATCGCGCGTACTTGGTTTCGGCTCGACGAGTAGGCCAATGTAGAAGGTTGTTGAATAAACAGTGCTACCATCCTCGATTTCTTCGATGTCGGCTTTCGTCCGCTTCCCTATCGCATCTGATATTTGCCCTTGCGCCACTTGACATACTTCCTCTCGCGATATGCAGTGGGACACTTGCTCGAAACCTTTAATGAATGGGTGGGCTAAAATGAGAGAATCGACGTATTCAAGCTTCATCACAAGCTGTCGTATCCGTGATTCAACAGTTCCTGCCCTGAAAGAGTTTCGCAGAATGTGTGTGGATTAAATCACAGCTAGGAGTTGCTTACCATTTAATTTGTAGTTCAGGGTCGCCGGTGGATGCAATGACTTGCAAATAATATCGGTATTTATGAAAAAAGTCGTGCTTTGTAAACAGTTCGGACCAACTTGCGGTTCCTACAATGACTCGATCGACAATGTCGGCACCTTATGACATTCAATCAAACATTCGGAGAGACACGTGAAAAGATTGAAACACCTTTCTTGAATTCTTCGGTGACAATCATTTGCGTCGAGGCTGTAACGTTATGAGTAGCGCACATCGCAGGGTAAGCAGGCGTAATGATAGGCATTCGATGCGACCGATCTGCCGGATACAGCTGCATGGTGTGAATACACCCTCGAGTTGGGGAAGAGAAGGCGGAACACGTGCCTTGGGATTCCATACTCGTACTTGTAGGGGACCTTCTTCGATCTGCTTTAAAAGAACGGGCTGTGGCCACGACCTGTGCTCCGTGTCACACTACGTATGCGAACGAGACGTTGTTGGGGCCCACCATTGATACATAATGATGAAAAATCTGCTGACTATCGCTCCAGCAATCGCGTTGGGATATAGTTGGCATACTCGGGCAACGAGTATGGCCCAGGCGACCCCACCAAAGAACCCATTTACGTTTGAATAAATGGCTCTTCCTAAGATCCGCCATGAGTGACGTAAACAGGGGCAATAAATCGACGCACGTTGAGCCCAGAGTTTGATGCATCGCAACGAATCCCGGTAAACCTGGACGTTAGGGACCAAACGCAAGATCTCGTCGTTCACTCTCGAACCTAGACTCTACTTAACCCAAGTTCAAGACGCCAAATATAGACAAGATAGCTACCATTCAGACTTCGTACGCATCGTTCGTCCAAGTTCCGCAGCAAGTTGTCGTCCTTTAATGACAGGTCATCGGGTATGGATGACAATGCCAACCGCGCCATCAAGAAGTCGAGAGGAATACCAGATATCTTTGTTTTTACGATGGGGACATACGCTTCAGGAACACCCTGGAAAGGATCACTTGGCCAAGGATCGGTTGTACAGCCGGACGAGTGCACTCACCGAGACCTCCGTCACACCCTCCATTTCCCGAAGCATACCCTCAAACACATCGAAGAAATCTTCGCGAGATACATGTTTTGGAACTACACATAAGGTATCGATATCGGAGCCTGGTCCATGCACACCCAAGCGATATGAACCGAAGGTGAAAATCTTGCCACCGGCCGCGCTCGCGGCTGCCTCTGATAACCCACGTGTCAAAGAGACCTGGTAAACGAACTTTTTGACGAGCGCAGCGACACGCCCAAGGACTGCTTCCCTGCGAAAGGCCAAGACAATCTCAGCATTCTCCGTTGTGGCGACGGATGGGTCTTCGACGGAGGTAATTAAATTCCGGGGAAATCTCGATCGTACCTCGTTCGAGCTTCCTCTACGCTTTCAAAGGTGTTCTGATTTCGTAGTTCCTCCATGAGGGTTGCCGTGACCTCCTTCTCTCGTTCGGTGGATTCGGCAGTCGAGATGGGTGCTGTCACACCGAGATACCTGGCGACCAGCAGTGTTAGCTGCGCGCTACGAGACGAGCGAGAGAGCTGCAGGGGTGCAGAGATTAGTTACCCTTTCTCAGTTGTCATTTTTGTTGCGAAAAAAAGAGAGGATTAGAAGTGAACTTGCAGGATGCGAACACGGTGGGTCGTGGTCAAGTCGTCAGGTGGGACCTCGGTCGAAGGAATGCTTGCCACGGAGCTTTGCTTAGTCAACACCGGTAGTCTTCTGACACCGTACTCCGATGCCAGTGAGAACTCAACAACTTGGACCACAAATCATAAAATGATTTTGTCTACAGCTTGATCCCTTTCGACATCTCCGTGTAAGTTGACTTCAGAGTGACCCGGGGTTAAAGGGCTCGCACTAATGAGTTTTTTATCTTGTTCATTACCAGGTTCATCTCCAAGTGCATTAACTTTAGTTGAGGCTCTCCCTAGTAATGGAAGAGCGGCAATCTTCCGAAAGACCGAGGCGACTCAGTCCTGGTGGAGTTTCCTGGTGCTCGGCCTATCACCCCATTTCGAGTTTTTAACAAGTCGACAACTCCACTCTCACATCACCATTCTTGTAGTTGGCGCGGTTGCGCCCGCTGCGGCCAAGTCCAAGGCTTATACAACACGGAAAGTACACGGAGTTTTCAAACTGGGACAGAGCAAGCAAGATGGGGAGCGCCGCAAGCATTGTTAGACTTTCGATCACTCAGTAAACTTGTTGACGTGGAGTCGACTACGAAATACTTCGAGGGAAGTTCTAGTGGACGTTTCTCTTTTGTATCGCTACAGCTACAGGTCTTTCTGGTGTAAAATAGTGTTTTAAACCATAGTTCCAGTGATCGTAGAAATTCTGGCCATCTCTCTCTCGTCGCTGTACCGGCTATATATCTTTCTCGTGAAGCGAAACTTGCAAGTCTTGCGAAATGGAGTTGGGGTGATCATTAGGCTTTCTTTTGCGCTAATCGTACAGACGAGGGTCGTTGCAACTAAACTTCGACCTACAAACTACGACCTGGTCGGAGTCGTATCATCAGGACCTCTCGCACCACGCTCCCAATACATATGTTCCTCCGTCGGTGTACTTCCAAACTCTACTTGCTCATTCAGATATTCCGCAAGCCGCCACATTGATTTCGGAATACGTTGAAGACGCACCTGATCCTGAAGGTCTTCATCAGCTCTGGACACTTGCCTAAAAACTCGTATGTCGCAACATCCGCACCCGCCGCGTAAATGCACAGGCAGCGATCGTTACCGCGCTCTGGGAACGTGACGGTGAATTTTGCAGGTTGCCCAAGGTCTGCCAAGATGGCAATGTATGGGAGATGTCCGTCTGAGCCACCCATAGATTCATCCCTCCGTGTGATGCCGTTCAATTCGCGCTTGGAATCCCTCGGCTCTCGAGCCTTGTCCGAACATTCGCGATTCCCCTGAAGCCCCGCTTTTGAAGTAGATCGGGATAATTTTGTCAATCATAGGTTGTTGATGGCAGCACTGCACTGCGCTCGTTCTCTGCCAGTGACGCTGTGTCCACCCGTCCAAACTGAATGGTGTATTGTCAGACATGATGCTATCTTGGGAAGTTAGGCCGACCTTATCGCGTTCTGTTTACCAGACCCGGTGATGTTTACCTTCATGCATACCCAATGCGAGAAATCAACGTATGCATCTTTGAAGGCTTCGCGTGCGAGTATGCACTGCTTCATATCCTTGATCCGAAAATGAATTCGAGCCAATCCACGACAGGTATCATCTGACAGTCGGCAAGATGCCCATCCCATGTCGATGGAACCTCATCGACCATGTTCTTCCACTCCGTGTGAATGAACCAATCCTTGGCTAGAAGCCATAACAACCGACTGGCCAGTTCTCCACGTTGTCCCATTTCAATCATGCCAGAGTTGACTTCTTTCACCATAGTGCTCAAAGCTTCGCTAAACAGCGAAGGCTCTGCGTGCAGAGCCATCGCGGCCATGCAAGAAAGGAAGGGTTTGGATGGATAGTTGGTGAACCTCCGGTTGCGGTCGATGGTCGTCCCAAGGCAGATACGTAGGTGACTCGCCACACCAGCCACCAGATATTCAATCGAGTTAGGGTGTCCAAAAACGACGTTCAATCCGACTCTCTGTCCCAAGACTGCAAGGACATGCTTGGAGTCTTTCGGGTCGAAGTCAGCTAAACCGCATAACTTATATGATGCCACATCTAACGCCTCATCTGGGTATTGGCATATATCCTTGAGTGAAAGCCACCTGTGGATAGCTTCCAAATTAGTTGGTGGTTGCATTAGTTGGGACAGGACATTACAAGGGTCTTCCAAAGCCTGCGATGCATTGAACCTTTGAAACCTCTTCCAACTCGCTACCTTCTATGAGTCTTGGTGCACCCTGGTCCCACCCCAGCTGAGTCTAAGGTGGAAAAAGCTTCTCGCCCCTACGGGAAACACGATCGGAATCATCTGTAAAAGGAAATTTCAGATAGAGCATACAAACCACGGGAATGGCCAAACATGTTTCGTTAGGTGGCGAGAAATCAGAGACTTTGGACGTAGTGGAGGCGAAAGCTACCCAAATAGCATGATGCTTGTCATGCGAATACTCATTCACTGTTCTGCACAGCACATTTGCTGGCCGGTATTCGTTTCCTTTTCCTTTTCTCGGAGTGAGCGGATGTACTTCATCGAGAGCGATCACCAGCTTGGGCCGGTCAGAGTTGTCGCCCAAAATCCCTTCGAGCGATTCGGCCATTTCCCTGTGGGACGTGAACAGTCGTCCCTGAATTCGAGGTTTCTGTTCGTTTCCTTAGGATCACGTTAGTACGTTACTTAGCGGGCGCATTCAAAGTAAGAGCTGAAATATCTTACCTGAGAGTGAGAGCCTTGCCAGTTGATCGGCAGTTTGACTAACGCTCTGCGACGAAGAAGCTTCCGCAGAGGCACCGTATGCAGATATGATAGCATCGCAGATCTGCAGGGTGTCGTTAGATTGTGAGTGCACGATAGAACGTCGTAGACACAGTCACCTCATTATATTTATCGCCGACCTTGCGAAAGAATCGGCCCTAGCAAAGGAAGTTTTGGGCCGGTTGCCCACATCCACCATTTCGTTGGCCTAATTCATGAGAGCAGTCTTAGTATCCCCTGTGGCACGATGTGTCGAAAAAATTTCCTCGAGAACTTCGAAAAGAGCGGTAAATAAAGCGCAACAGACGCATTTATAACCTGACTCCGTGTCGGGAAATTTGGTCAAGATGTCGGATGGAATATCGTCGCGTGCAGGGAAAGATCGTTTTTCCATCTTCTCCCGCAAGTTCATGTAAATCACCACGACGTTCTTCTTGGTCAACTGAAACAATTCGTTCACCACGAATCCATATGACCGCATGGAATTACAGGAATCGCTCGCCTCCGTTAGCATCCTCGATTTTCCAGTGCCAGAGCTTTGAACAATAGAACAAAATTTGGAGTAGTACCGGGGGCTTTTTGCAGCATTGAATAGCCCCTCGTTGTGCGTCAAGTACTCGTGGAAACCGTCAACAGCCACACCACGGTATTTTACTTGAAACGACCGCCATAAATTCTCGCTTAGTTCTAGTAGATGTCAGTCCACTGGTGCGGTTCTGAATGGACAAAGACAAACCCTTCCCAATAGTATCATCTTGGAATCTGCCTCTTTTTGGTTGCGGCTCTGAGGACTTCTGCGAGCGAAATAATCAGTCCGACCCATTAGTCGCAATGATGGAGGATACGAGTTGTGGACGAACCGTCATTTCGGATGTCCATGTATTTCTTGGCTCTCCGAGCGCTAGCAAGCTTTTGCTGCAACTCCTCGTCGTTATTTAAAAGCATTTTTGCTGTTTCAGGAGTAAAATACTTGTTGTCCAATGTACCATTTGAGTGTTCAATGATGGCAGATAGGAGGGTTCGGAAGTGAAGGTTAGACATCAATTCGGAAACACCATCCAGGTCCTCCTCAACGCTATCGTTCACAGCCTTGTCAAGCTCTGTAGAGGTGGGTTCAGAGGAGATATCGGCGCGAGGCATGTTCGAAGTGCTGTGTGCCAATACGCGTCATGACTCGAGGTGTCTCTTAGTATACGAAAGTAATTCCTGTCACGTGTGGCGCACCCACAATCGACTAGTCAGTATCAATCCATCCACAGCATCAACTTAAATGCGTTCCACAAATATGTCACTAACCTGTCTATTGTTTCCCGCTCACGCCTTCCATCACTGGGCACAAATCCTGTATCTATTTAACCGTTGACTGGCAGCAGCATCCGGTTCTGGACTCGTCACAAAAGGCGATAAAAAATATTGAGGTTGCGCGTCGCAGGGTAATTCAAAACACTCGAAACAAAATCAATACCATTTGGTAGATTATCTAATCACGACTGATCAACACACGGAGTCGTGGAATCTAAAGAACGTGGATTCGGTTAAGCTTTGGACGCACAGAAGATCCTCGTGACGATATTACCGAACGTTTTTGTGCAACTCAGGCGGCACACGACGCTGGCTGTCACAGACAAGCAAACGTTGAAGGCTTGTTTGGACTTACTACATCCGTGCTAGACTCGTGTCGAGACAATTGTCTCACAGTGGAACCGTAGAGACAGTAGTCAACTTCACCCGCTTTGGACTTTCTTGCTGACACTCCGCCCGCCTCTCATCATCTACATCCTTCTCTTCTCCGGCATCCGTTTCATGGCCGGGGTCCGATCCATGCACGCGCTTCGGTGCTGGCTTCGTCGTACCTTCCTTCGACGTGATCGACACGCGGAAATACGGTTGGGCAAGCCAGTGTGGGAGTATCTTCAGTCCAGACACGGGCTCCAGCTTGATCAACTCTTCTACGGATAAACCCTCTATCTCCTTTGCATCCCGCTGAGATCAACCCAGGCATCAGGGTAGGATTCGTAGGAAAAGAAAAAAAAATAGTCATGTAAAACCCCAAGCATCATAACACTACAGGGTACTCACATCCATTCGTTGCTTCATCTCTTGTACTACCTCTATGTACCGTTCCACCGACCGCGGTCCCCGGACCTTGCTCAATTCGTCTCTCAAGTCCGTCTCCCGCGCCAAAGCAGGTCTTAGCAACTTGAATAGATGGCCCTTCACCGAGCTCAGCGACGTAGGGGTCTTCAGACTCTCCACGATCTTCAGGTACTCAAGTGCCAAGTCTGCATGCGGGAGGTGTAGCCCCGTATCGAATGCGCGTCTCGTTCCTGTTACGGATTGCCCGCTGACATCGACGTCAACGCCCATACTTGCAGGCGCGAACAGCGCTGGGTTATATAGCTGCCCTTCCGCAGACATCACCGCATCCGCTCCCGTTTCTGCCAAACACCGCTCGATGTCAGAATGGTAGAGGATGTTGCCGTTGGCAAATACGGGCACAGAAACGGCTTCCTTGACGGCGCGTATCTTGGCCCAATCTGCCAGTCCAGTGTTTTGGCCACGTTGCTCGCGAAGACGACCGTGGCAAGTTAGGATTTGTGCACCCGCGCTCTCAAGCATACGCGCATACTGGACGGTCTTTTCAATGGTAGGAAACACTCGGAACTTCGCCGTAACGGGCACTGTGAGCTCTCGATGCAGGGTATTGACTTTGATGTATGAAGAACTTAAAATAGGAATCTTTGAAAGTTGAACAATGTTTCACTCACTTAGCTTATAAATAAGGTCCCAATCTTCCATCAAAAACGCGCCATAGCGTCCAGATCGTGCAATCTCCTGTGGACATCCCAGGTTCAGGTCGATTGCATCACAGTGGCCTTGAAGCACCCGTGCAGACTCCAATAGTTGTTCTGCATCATTCGCGCAAAACTGAACAATGAGGGGACGATCGGCAGGCCCGCCTTCCTCGCCATGAGTGATATCGAAGAATTTATCGCGGTAACCCTTCTTTCCTCTATTGAGGCAAAACATCTTGGGTGTGAATATAATTGGCAGCGTCAGCGTGTAACAGTCCGCGCGAAAGGATCTTGATTTTACCTTGGCGTTGATCATCGGGGTATACACGAGCTACAGTGAACATTGATATGCGGAAAATGTTCAGAGGGGGAAACTCACTCACTTGGGCACTATACCGTCGCGCCAAGATCCTCCATGGCTACATTACCATCGACGATTGACGACCACAGATCAAGCCCGTGTAAGTTCCGAGACAAAGCAAAGCCAGGATGACAAAACGCACCAGCTCGCTCTGGTCAACCATAGGTGCAACGACATATTTTGGACTACCGAGAACCTCCCTGTAGAACTTATAGCCTGCGAGTTTGCGGGATGTCGACGCCGGTTTCGAGATCTGTGAAGATATTGACAACGGCGCAGATATTGGTGTGACGGCGGGGATTTCTCTGGCCTCGACCATGATGGTGGCCAGGCGATGTTGTACGCGTTGAAGTGTTTCGAAACGGGCGCTAGTGGAGTATTCAGAAGAGCGGATGATACATTGCAGACGATCTCGGAGTCGGATATGCTCACGCATCCGACGTCAATTTTTCCAAGTAGGAGAAGGGAAGAAAACATCCGTAAACAGAAGCTGCAACCAAGCCTTCACTTCAAGTTCAATGAAACACCATGGGCATTCGGCACGTATCTTATTCGTCCACACATCCGTCTCACATTCGTGCGTGAAATATCATATATGCTGGTATTGTAGTTTCATTTCATCAGAATCGTTGACTAATATTGAAGACGAGACTAATTAGTGGTGAGTTCAGCCAAAAAAAAAAGTCGCTCAGCGGCTCTGAATCTCCCTGGACAGTGTCAGTGACTGAGTCTAGCTGACACCCAAAAGCAAGAGTAAGTTTCACCTCTGCCCAATAAGACCATATATCCACAGAGTTCCTGTGCTCAACGAAGTTCAATCTCCCAGCTAAGTTTTGTTCATATATATGTACAGCACTTTCGCGATTTAGAAGAACAATGATTATAGATGGATCCCATTCTGTAAGCAAAGAGGATAGCATTGATCAACATTGACGACCATTGGGCGGGAGTACATTGGCATGTATCTGCTCATGTAAACATTCAAATTGAAGCTTTCATTCTGCATTCGGACAACAGCGATGTTCCGAACGCGGTATCCAATTCATAGATGTCTTCAGGGAATGAAATCATAATCATCTCCTTCCCAGCTTTCGTGCCTTCATTTCCATCCACAACTATGTCTCAAAACCATGTTTTACTGTCCGGGTCCCTATGTCAATTTACTTGGCCCTCTATCGATGAATGCAAGCTGTTCTCTGGGCCATGTGACACGCATCCGCAACATTTCCAATGCCTCATAGCCGTTATCAGTCCGGTGAGCTATTACAGATCAGGCATCAGTTCTCCTACATCCAATCTCCCAAACTGATGGACCATGATTGCCAGTGTTTGAATCGAAGTAAATCACGTACTTTGTTGCTTGCCCCGGGTATTGTCAAAATACATCACAGATATGTCACTCGTGGTTTCTTGTTACGGACTCGATGCAGATAACGAAGTCGTTCTGTGGCATTGAAATGAAGTAAGTTCTGCTTAAAATGTACGAACTTCTCTCTATGCATGTATTCACAGAAATGAGGGATCATATGCCTTGGAGTCGGGCTTGGAGTCGGAGGTGCCCATATGTCCGGGGGAGAAACGGCCATACAGAACGTCTACCCTTGTTTTGGACCCTCCTTTTTTGATTGTATGGATTTCACTAACCCATATCAACAAAGCTCGACAGGCCATATTATACATACCAGTAAACTTTGGTGAATCTGCGGTTACTTCAACTGAAAATGCTGAAGATTATCGAATACCCCCCACTTTGAAATTGCCGATACCTTCGTGTGTGAACTTTGGTTCGATCGCCTGCTCGATTTCTGGTGGGCTACCTGTTATTTAGATCCCGGCTTCTTTGATCCTGATGGTGTTCCGATGGGAAAACCGAATGGCATGGGAGCAGGGTCTTGGACAAGTACTGCTAGTGGCAGGTATTTCCTGACTCAGGGTCGCTATTTGCCACACATCAAGATTCTTAACTGTTAAAGAACGTCATGGTAGCATGTGCATGCTGTCATGGCCTGTCGTCACACTTGGCAGGAAAACCTTCATCTTCGTTGTCGTGCCAGAGGGGACAGGTATCAAGGTGAGAAATTATGTATCCGAAGAACGGCACCTGCCAGACATGAGACTGACGAATATCAAGTCGCCGTTGGCACCGCGGAACTCCGCACTATCTTAGTTTTAATGTAGGTTGCTATTATGATTACGGAGCCAGAACGAAGGAGTTCCATCTTCCATCGGTGCATTATATAATTATCGAATGACCGATTCTTAGCAACTCTAGAAGGTTCCGACTCTCGTCACAGCCCATGCTCCAAAACTCCCACCTTGAAATATCATGTTCCGTATTGAAAATCGTTTACTTGCTTCAAGTTTCGCCCTTGATCAGAGCTTACAGGCAAGGAGAACCTCCGACGAGTCTATGTTGCGTACGCAATGCGCGGCGGACTGCATATCAAGTATACTGATAAGTACGTACTCTGTCTCTTCGCTACACACACTGCGATAACGTTTTAATATTCCTTTATCGACTAAAATAGCCTCGGATGTAACTCTCGACAGCAAGCCATCATCGGTCCAGAAGCGGGATAGAATGCTGTACAAGTCAGACGGCCTGTAAAAATAGTCTCTACATGGTAAACTTTTGGAAGGCAATGATGTTGCCCAGTTTCAAACCGATTCTACTGGGAGAAGCCTAGCGAGCAAAACGCTCCATTTGCGATGCCACTTGCCGATAACCACCTGGACACGCTCTTGATGAGTCTCCCAATGCCATGCCGCGCTCTGCAAATGGCCATGATCATCATCCCAAGACTAACCTTCTGTTGACGCCAGATCATCGGCGCATCACCCCACCGTGCGAGTATGTATTCATATTTATCTACCTTATCAACCGATGGCCAATACCACAGATAGCACAATGCCATTAAACCAATCCTAGATTAGTCCAGAAACATAGAAGGCCGATCACGGAATATAAACCCGACTAACTTATTCCGCTCGATCTTCTGTGCGGTGACCTTGCGCACCTTGGAATGCCAGGTAGAGCCTTTACAAAGAGTGATGCTTTTTACCGATCTAATCCATATTTTGAAGCATTCGAGATTTTTGAAAATCCCGGAGAGCTGAAACTCTCCGACATTCACGGAGATAACGGTCTCGGCCACCGTTGAGCCTCGGATCTGAGATGTAAATGTGACCGCCGGGATGCCAGTGGATGTCCCGACCATGACTTGGGTGGCTTCTAAAAGTATTGCACACGTTCCTTCTTCAAGTTTTCTGGAACCCGTGTCAACGAAGTAGAAGATCGGCTGCTGGAATGACCTGGTCACCCCCACGATGCATATCTGATCCGTGGTAAGTTGGTAACACCTCGCCCGATTCCGATTCCGTATAGCGGGCTATCTCTAACCCACATTTTGGGAAAACAAATAGCAGGGCTAGACCGACTGAACTTTTGGAAGACCGGTAGATTCGGCCCGGACGTAGGTCATGGCTGTGACCCGTGAAATGTACGATTGGCACGCGGCTATCAGTGGCACGATGGTTGCACACCCCTGGTGCGGCATTGCAGGTACGACCGCGTAAACTAACTGAATGCACAGCGATAGGGGGCCCTGCACTGCGCAGCCTTGCGTCAATATTTGCATGGCCGCATCGATGATCAATCTATCACCGATCGACTCCTCGTGCCTCAAAGCGCCAGGGCCGCGAGGACCAGGCCAAAATTAGCAACAGTTGCATCGTGTTCTGTTCTAAGTATATTCCGACGCAGACTGTCTTCCTCCCCTTGTTCGGATTCTGTATGTAACCAATCTTTGTTTGCTTCCGAGTTCACCGTTGACATGTTGTTACCTTGTCGTCCTGAGATGTGTCTTTGAGCAGTCCACATTACAACTTCTGTCCGCGTTTTCTTGTTTTGGAGGATGCGATCCTCGTTTACTGTACATATGTCCTGCAGGGCTTCAGGGACGCACCCGGGCAGTGGTCGCCGCCTTATCTTTCGGATACTGAGCGCTGGCGTGAGTCTTTCGGCCACTGAAAACAGCAAGTCTTCCGTGATGGTTCGTAATGTTTTTTTTCATATTCTTTAGAGTTCTCAACTCTGAACGTACCTGGTTATGTCACGCGAGTCTGGCGAGAGACTCGTCCTCACAACGTGCACTTGGCACTCGCACACTCGTTTCGTTTGTCCGACAGCCCCAACAGAAGTACTTACGACCAAAGATAAGTTAGTTGAAAGATAGACAGAGGGTCGCACAAACAAATATCGTCCCAGAGATCGAGCATCTACGTATAGTATGTATGTCAAGCATCCGCGTCGGGTATCACCAACTTCCACGACGAGTGAGAATGTTTAATGCAGGTCTACCGTTAGTAATCCTTCTGCTGCATGAAGCCGCGGGCTTCCTCCTGCGACCGCCTCAGTGCCCATTTCCGCACGAAAAAGGTCGCAACAGCAACCAGGAGTACAGCTGCGATAGAACCAATGACGATTCCTGCGATCTTACCCCCTGACAAGTGGCTCGAGCTACTCGTGGGTGAGCTAGTCGTCGTGGGGTTTGCCTCGGGAGGGCTAACAGGCGAGGTAGTCGAATTGGGGTTACCCCCAAACGGCCAGTAACTGCCGCCGTCAGGTGGCAGAACACAGACTAGGTTATCGCCATCTGCAACGAACGTGAAATCCATCTGCGTCGTTGAAGCTGATGTGCTGTTGTCGATAACGAAAGCAGCGGGTGTTGGAACGGGATCACCGCTAGTACAGTTCGGGCCCCTTGCACCAATGAACGAAGTATTTCCGATAAGGACATTGTTTTCGACCGTGAAATTGTAGGCCGAGCTCATCCCGATCGCGTAGCTGAACGCCCCTGTGAGCTGGTTATCTTGCACCACCCCGCCGGAGCTGACATTGTTGCCATACTGGTTGCCAAACCAAGTGCGAGGGCCAATAGCGATACCAACTCTTCAGTTGTTGATTTAGTCAAGAGTGTGGACGGGGTAGCAGAGAAACCGACATACTTGATAATGACATCGTCAGCATTGGTGCCATCTTTTTCCGACCCTTCAGCGGGCTGAGAAGCAAAAGCACCGGCGATGGTGTTGTTGGTCACCACGACGCCATTGTAGTCTCCGTCAAAAGGTAAATAGTCCACCAAGTTGATGCCTCCCAATAGTGTTTGCTGTCGATGTCGTCGTAAGTCCCAAAAATCCAATAGATAACATATGACATACGGTCTCGACCCATATGGTGTTGTTCTCCACCCGGGTGCCTGGAGATCCGAAAAGTACGATGCCACCGTCCGTGGGATTGTTGACCATGTTATTTCTCACTAAGCCGTTGCGGCACGAAAAGCTGATACCATCCGCCCATTGCTGAAACTGATCGGATCCTGCTGGACCGACATCATTGTTTTGGACAGTAGTGTTGGTGCAATTGAGGGCGCCTTCAAAGACATGAAGACAGGACCAACCACGCGGGTCAAAGGAGTGGACGAATTCGATGATCTGGTTAGCATTTGAGCCACCCATTTCAATGTTTGCGCCCCCGTTAATGGGCGGTGCGCCTAGACGGGTGCCATTGATCTGCACGACATGTCAGGATGGAAAAATAAACCAAGTCAAAAAAACTTATTTACCTGCACATTGCGTAGCATGACACCATCACAGTTGGCACATGTTCCGTCCACGGCAGTAGTATGACCTGTCGCGTTCGGGAACACGGTGCCATTGATAACCAACGTTGCTCTGGTAGAGTCTGTTGGGTAACCAGCCGTGCTAATTTCTTGATTCGGCGCGGCGAAGAGAAGCGGAGCAGTGATAAAGTACTGTTCTCCGGGACAAAGACTGAGAGTATATCCTTCGCCGGAAGAGCTGAGAAGCGCATTCAAACGGGAGGTTAGGTTGTTTGATGGGTCAGGTGATTCGCAACCTGAAGCATCCCGGGAGGCGATGGATCTGAAGCGAACACGGTCAGGACGGGGTGAGCCGCGCATAAAGGCAATGCACTTGCCCTTGGTCCAAAAACATGGTTGAAAAGCACAAGGGAAAAAAATATACTGAAAGGAACGGAACGAAAGACGAAAAAAATGGAGCAAGCTGGGAGGAAAAGTCTAGGGGGACCTCATTCGTGTGGAACTGGACAGCCGTGCAGTAATATACCGCCTGCTTGACAGGTCTTTGGTGGGAACAATTGAAGTAGCCGGTTACCAAACTGGTCCTGCTTAGGGACATGAAATCTTATGTAATTATTGATGATTTGAAGATCTATATTTACGCTTGTTTATCGTGTGTCATAATTGTTCTGTAATTTGCACGTGATCCATCCTGAACCTTGTTGAAACTTCGCCCTGTCACAGCGATGGGTAAGATCGGATCGAACGCAGTCCCGCATGACCGCTGACCATCCACAGAGTCATCCGTGGCCAAGCAGCTCATCGACAAGATATACGAAAAGAGAAAAGCTGCAGCTCTTGAACTTGAAAAGTAACGCCGTTCTAACGTTTCGCGTCCGTACTCTCAGACACTCCTGCGCAGACAGATTCGCGAATGCCACCAACAGGGCGACCACCGGCGCATAAACCAGATCATCGACCAGCTCGTCGAAATGTTTAGCAACGCGTCTAACCCGCTGCACATTCGAAACGGTGGCTTGATTGGTCTCGCTGGGACCGCCATCGCCCTTGGCGTCGATGTTGCTCCGTATATGGACAAGTTCATAGAACCCGTTCTCACATGCTTCACCGACCCGGAGAACAGGATAAGATACTTCTCAGCTGAATGCCTATACAATATCGCCAAGGTCTCCAAAGGCGAGGTTCTCGTTTATTTCAACCCCATCTTCGATGCCCTCAGCAAGGTCGTTTTACTCTGGCTTACACGTTACTATTCGTGGACTGAGACAATTTTAGCTTGCCGCAGACTCGGAGCTGTCCGTCAAGAACGGTGCTGAGCTCCTCGACCGCCTTTTGAAGGATATTGTTGCCGAAACCGCCTCTGTGTACATCCCACAGTACCCAGAGACAGAGAGGATACGCAATCAATTTCAGTCTCAGGAACAGAGTATACTTGTACCGTATCCTGAGGACTCCAATGGCAACTCGTCCCCCAGAAAGGCATTTTCACTTGCCCGATTCATCCCTCTTCTTCAGGAACGCATCTACGTCGTCAGTCCGTTCACGCGAAATTACTTGGTGTCTTGGATCACCGTTCTCGACTCGGTACCAGAACTCGAACTCGTCTCTTATCTTCCCGACTTCCTTGATGGCCTTCTGTTAGTTCCTATTAAGCCAGTAATCCCTTGCTACTGAAATATTTCATTTAGCAAGTACCTCTCTGACCCCACCGAAGATGTTCGTGTTGCTACCGAGAACATATTAGCAGATTTCCTCCGTGAAATACGCGACATCAGCACACTCCGTCACCGTCAGGAAGAGATTGCGGAATCATCAGACCAACGCCGAGTGGACGAAAAGCTTCCTGATATCACCCTATCTCATTCGGAACGTGCCCTGTTTATCCGCGAGAATGACGTTGTGCTCGATCACGACGCCGAGCTGAACGAGCAAAGATCTGAAAAGGACAATCGAACTACTGGAGGTGGAATGCATATTATTTTCGACTTATCTCTGCTCACAAGTTGTAGCTTGGGTCCCTGGTCAAGGAGTGCGGATAGATTATGCGGCGATAATCGAGATTCTGATTCAGCAATTGGATGGACAACGTTAGCCGCAAAGTCCCGCGTAATCCTTTTGTTGCTGACCTCCCTGTTCGACAGACGACGAAATTCAGCAGTCCACAGCTCTAAGATGGCTTGCAGAATTCCTGGGCTTCGCGCAAGAAGTCATGCTTCCTTTTACCCCGCGTCTTATCCCCGCGATCCTACCCAACCTTGCACACCACGTTCCCATGATCCAGTCCGCAGCTATACGAACGAATAAACTCCTTACAAAGGTCATCCAAGACTTGCCCTACCCGATAGACAAGCCGCCTCGGCAGACAAGTATAGACAAAGGAGCTCCTTCACGCACGTTCAGCGGTTCACCGACGCCCCCTGCCCTTGTGCCCCCTTCTCGTCAAGCAACACTTCAACCGGTACCACAAAAGGATGAGCCCCCCGCTGAGTCTACGGTGGACAGCCAGCCTTCAACAGCATTGGATAAACTCGCGCCTCAGGCTCAGAAATCTCGCTCCAGCACTACCGTTCCTGCAACACCGGAGACACCCAGCCGCCCGCAATCCAGAATGTCAATAGTCAGTACGTCTGGTACATCTGTACCTGCAACAACAGCGGTAGCGGCTCCGATGTTACCGTCGCCTGTGCAAGAAGAGCAAGATGACGACACAGATGATTTTGATTACGTAGCGACTGTGAACGAATTGACGGTACAATTTTTGAGCGAACATGAACAGACCAGGGTGGCGGCGTTACAGTGGCTAATTATGCTCCACCAAAAGGCCCCAAAGAAGGTAAGTGATTATTAACTCTTCGGTCGCTCCTTTGACTTATCCTTGATGTTAGATCCTGGCTATGGAAGATGGCACATTCCCCGCCCTGCTCAAGACATTGTCTGATCCGTCTGAAGAGGTTCGGAGATGTATGCATGACTGCTTTTGGTTATCTAATGTTTCGCCTTCTAGGTGATCAAACATGACTTGCAGCTCCTCGCGCAGATCTCTTCCAGCTCGGAGGAGAGCTACTTCCGCGTCTTCATGATGAACCTCCTTGAACTGTTTAGCACGGACAGGAAATTGCTAGAAGCCCGGGGAAGTCTGATCATTCGGCAGCTCTGCCTCAATCTCAACACCGAACGGATATACCGAACGTTTGCAGAGATTCTGGAGAAAGAAGAGGTAATTGTCGTGATCGCCCATGCTCCATCTTATTGTCATAACTATGATGCCTTTTTTCCTAGGACCTAGAGTTTGCCAGCGACATCGTTCAGAAGTTGAATACAATCCTTGTAACCTCGCCCGAGTTAGCCGAGTTTAGGAAACGACTGAAAAGCTTGGAAACGCGGGTGCGTGTCTCCACTCCTCCTGAGTCGTCCGTTGGTGTTGATCAGGTACATGTTCGTATACATTCTTTAGCAAGATGGACAAGCGTTATTCACGACCCTCTACCGGTCATGGTGCCACAATGCGGTTTCTGTATTCTCTCTTTGCTTATTAGCGCAAGCGTACGAACATGCCTCCAACCTCTTGTCGATATTGTACGCATAATTCGCGTTTTCATATTGTTCCTCAAGCCGACTCGCTCAACCACAGTGCCGATCTCGAAATGACCGTCGCCATGTTGGTGCAAATTGATAAACTGGTCCAGTTGATTGAGTCTCCTGTGTTTACATGTACCGATTCCTTACATTTTTTTCGCTTTGCATGGTCTAACCTCTTATCCAAAGATCTCCGTCTTCAACTCCTTGAGCCTGAACGATATCCGTACTTGTTCAAGTGTCTGTATGGTCTCCTCATGTTGTTGCCACAGAGTAGCGCGTTCGTATCACTCCGCAATCGCCTCAACGCAGTGAACTCTGCAGGATTCCTGCACATCGCGCCCAAGTCGTACGTGCTACGCCCCATACGAAGGACGCACGCTCCTTACTGACCGTCTATCTCACGTGACCCTGCTGAACCGAACTGTACGCATATACATATTGACACGGCAGGACCGTGACGTCGACGGTATCAACGCGCTCCAAGATCAGCCAACAGGGCGATATTAAATGGCAAGAACTGCTCGGACACTTTCGAGCCGTCCAGGCAAAGCACGAAAAGGCGCGTCGACTGGCGCTCGGCGTAGACGGGCTCGCATTCTCGGGGTTTGACACCCCCAAGTCTTCGGCTGATGCATCGTCTTCCGGGAGTGGGCCTGGACCGTCGATTCGACGGCGTGTGACAGGGGCTGACCCAACGCCGCCGCCA